>JAJSSI010000289.1:0-25000 GCA_031841125.1 Acanthococcus lagerstroemiae
TTGGGTAGGGTGAGGAGGTAACAGGACAATTGCCGCTGGGGCTCTGGTCCAAGGAAGCTTCCTACAGCCCCCTTGAGGTACAAACTTTAAAAAACTGTATGAGCAAACTTCGCAGGATTATGGAACCATAAAAAGGAGCCTTAAAAGGAAGAGATGAGTGGCTTTCAAAGAGGCCTTTTGCCTTAAATCCGCCACTAATAGCATACAATAAGAAATCTAATGAGCAGGCACCAATTTTAGGTAAAGTTATCTAGTGATAACCTAGTGCACAGCCTCGAATCAGAATAACTTGATCAAAATGAAAACACATAAAGAATCGATATGCACCTTCAACATACAAAGAACTTGTCTTCGTTTACGGAATTCGTCTGGTAACTTCTTTTCCACTTCTTCTTGTATTAAATAACGCATTTTTTCTCGCTCTCCGTAACGCTGAGCCTATGAAACAAACAATGGTATTTGGTTAGCAGGTCTGAATTTCTAAGCACAAACATTACATCTTTGTGTTACAAAATCCAATTACAAGATGCAACAGTCACCTGTAATGCAACTGGATCCGAATCCGAATCGCTGCTACCTTTGCGATTGATGTACCATTCCTCGCCATCCGATATCCTGCTCTCTCGTTGTACCTCACGCGTCACCTGAGACGCCAGCGTTTCCAGACACGATTGTCTCCTTTGCTCGTACTCGGCCGCTTTCCTAAATTCCACTTTTTCGTTATACAGTTCTGAAATTACAAAATCAAATTTTAAATGGGTTTCTAATGCAGTGGAACATCAGTGAAGTTTTCTTAAATCCCTCCCATTTTTAAATTTTTACACAAAACTGTATAACATGATTTCCAGCAGGTGATCTATATCGGATTTAACCTCGAAATCCCGAAGAGTCCCAACATGGAAACTAGTCAATATTCTTGCTCTACCTGTCAGGCATCACAAATTTTCAACATAGCTGATCAAGAAGACCAATTCCTTTCCTTAAAAAAGAAATATGGGACTAGTTTACAGTATTTTTTTAGTGTCCATTTCGGAGTGTGAGTGAACTTGGTCATATTCCGTTTGTAGGGTGTGCCAATTCACTTTTTCTTCTTCTGTAGTCCAGAGCGCTTTTGGCTGTCTTCCAAAGCGAGAACTTATTCCAACTAATAACATAACACCCACGGATTGGACAGACTGCATAATCACAGACAACCAACAGGAGCACACAACCAACAACACTCACTGATTGGACAGACTGCATAATCACAGAAAACCAATAGGAGCACACGACTAAACAGGTTCATCATCATACGGTACTACTCTCGACTAGGATTGCAGGACCACAAGTAACAAGTCTCATTTAGGGTACTCCATTGATGATGGCATAACAGCCGAAAGCGCTCTGGACTACAGAAGAAGAAAAAGTAAATTGGCACACCCTACAAACGGAACAGTTTACAGTAATTGTTCAATATATGATACAATATGATCCTTGAAAACTATAACGAGCCATAACCTCAAACTGAAGATCTCAAATTCTCGAAGTATATTCTCCCTGGATGTGGAGTACTAACAAAGTACCTTCGAATGCACTCGCAACAAAAATAAATTAACTCATTTTTGTGCCAAAATTTGAAAGTGGGCGAACTCAAATTGTGAACCCCTTGTTTACAGTAGAGAAGGAGGGGGGAGGTGTCAGAAAGGACAAAACAGATCGAACACCCTTGAAACTAGTTAAATGCTTACCATAGCGAAATGTGAGATCTCATTAGCAGGTTGACTCGAAAATAACAACTCGCTCGCCAATACAAACCTGAATAACCGCTATCTTTCTTCTCCATATACAACAGCGGATAGATTCGGGCGATCGCCGCCGAAAGTTGAAAAATCATACCACCATTCGGCAAGACATTTTTCAAATCACGAATAACAGGTACAATGCAATGGTTGTAAAATCCGAGTCGCGAATCCCATCGCACACGACGAGTAGAATTGGTAGCTATTTTCAAACGAACATTGCTGCTCACCTGTAAAAACCAAAACTGATAATTTACTCAAATTCCGAAAACGCCAAGTAGCTGAGCCGACAGAAAGAAAAACTCGCCTGCAACGGATCACAGCCTTCACTCAAGCCGACTAGTTCTGCATTCAATACTATTAATTTAGTGCCCACCGCGACCTTCTTCCTGGCGATGAGCTTATTCATCTCAACATCCATCTGACATTGAATACTGTACCATCCGTCGGTCAGTTCTATTTCGTAGTCGAGAGAGCCCGAGATCTACGGAAAATCGTTTCATAAATACGCTGTCAGAAGTCAGTATATGATCACCAGATCAGAAGAAGATTTCACCGGTTTCACTGCAGCCACGCAGAGCACCATCGGTTTTGAGGCCGAGTCGTCGCATTCAAAAATCCGCTTCAACGCCGACCGTTCACAGCGATCCACCTCCCTATCGTATCGGAACTTGAGTTGGTATAACACGTTGTCCATAGTCAAATACCTGCAAACAAAATTTTATGCACTTTTTTTATTATTATTATTATTTTTTTTTTACTGAGCTCCACCCTTTAAACAGCTCGACCGCCAGAGGGCAAAGAAGTAAAACACAAACGAAGACCCAAGAAGGAAGATACACACGTAGATTGCCGAAAGGGTTCCTTGCTCAAGGAAAAAGGAACGAAGTTTCCTTTATCATATAGCAAATGAAATCAGTTCGTCCATCATTTTCATCCTTATCGCCACAGACACAGTAAATAACTTCAACCTTCTGATCGTTATAAGTTCTGGTACTTTTCACAACTTACTTGCCACCGAACACTCGCGGATAGCTTTTCTCCATAGAAGCGAGTTTCCAAACAATCCATCGGTAATGGTTACGGATCCACGCTTCGGTAATCAGTTTAGGATCGACTCCGGGTGATGCCAAGAAAGCTCGCGCCAAGTCTTCAAATCGTACTTCGTTTTTCTCATTCAGTATCACCGTACATTCGTCTCCGCAATGAATTTCAGATGAAAGTTCCTTTTTGAACCTAAAAATAAATAATATTGAATTACGAAAGTGACCTAGAAAACCTCGGAATCAGATTGCCAATCGACCGGTGTTACGTACCCGAGCATCTCCGAGGTAAATACAAAATTGCCGGCATTTTCTGAAGTAATAGCGACAACCGATGGTCTGAGGCCCAGCTGCGCAAGCTGAAAAAGCATACCCATAAATTCTATTGCAAAACACTCAACATTCACGACTATAATGACTTTAACATTTCAACTCACTTTATCCGCAGCGAATCTCCCTGGTCTGACTCCTTGCACGGCTTCATTCAGAGACATTCTCTTCTCATTCTGTTTCCTCGACATATACCATCCATCTCGTGGTTTGCAGTCTTCCTTGCATTTATTAGCTATGTATTTCTGCTGCTCTACTACTGCTCTCTTTCGAATCTCGGCAGCATCCTCTTTTATCCGTTTCGAAAGCGAACTGACCATACTCGAGGATGCCTCTTTCCGTTTCGTGCTCTTTTGGGCGAAATTATCTTTGAACTTCTTCAGTAAATCTTCTGGGCTGTGTTTGTCGCTTGCGAGACTGTCGTTTTCCCTGCGCCCGTAGGTAACATTCAAAGGAGTCAAGCTAAGGCTGAGTGCGGAGCTCTGACTCCTTCTCTTCTTCAACCGTTTTTGCCGACCACCCTTGCTCGTCTCGAATATCGGGCTGGACGGTTTCGAGCGTTCTGCTTGGGCGGGTTTAGAAGTTTCATCGGCCGAATCAAAACATAACGGCGAAGCTTCATCAATCACAGGTTGAAAAGACATTTCGCTTTTCCTATCGAGCATGAATGCTGCGGTGCTTCCAGAAACCTCTCGAAGGATGTCTGATTCGCGGCCGTCGGATCTTTCTTTACACTCTTCTACATCCGATACTTTCTCGCAGTATTTCCGCACTTCAGCGTGTAAGGATGCCTCATCGGATGTGCCTTTAAGCAACGCTGAAGCGCTATTCATCTCTTGAACAAACTGCCTCGACTTGGAATTGCCGTCAAGGATGCTGAATTCGGAAGCGAAGAACTGGTCAACATCGAGGTTAGAGAGTTCTTCCTCGAGCTCATCTTCCTCGTACCTCATCTCTTTTTGAGTTCTACGTTTGGTTAACTGTACATCTTGAGCTACTGGTTCATCAGTGCATTGGTTCACAGGCTTCAAATTCGGACGAATCATGCCATCATTGGTGACACTGCACGCTAGGTCAGCAATATTAGATTTTTTTGATTCAGGAAGTAGATCTGAACTGTCAGCTGCGCTATTCATCAATTCCGTGGCACGAGCTAGAGATTGTTCCTTAACATTAATCCTTCTGCCAGCAGCAGAAGTGAATCCAACAACATGTCTGTTTTCCACATCAGGAAACACTGGTTCTACATAAAGATCTGCTTCCTCGGCGGCATTTTTGAGTAATGCCTCGGCTCGGGCTAGCGGCTGTTCTTGAATTTCGATTCGTTGACCAGCGACAAAGCTTAATGCAGCAGATTGTTTATCAATAGCGTATTCCTGACCTGGTAGATTGACTGAATTTTGGGGCTGTTGTTCCAGATGAAGTTGTACATCTTCTGAAACGTTGTTTAATAAAAACACAGCATGAACTAACGACTGTTCTTTGACGTTTACTCGCTTACCAGCAGCAGTACTAAATCCTACATCTATTTTGTTAATATTGGATCCGATACTTTCAGCCGAACTGCATAGTTGTGGTTCCGACTGGAGATCTAGTTCTACTGAGATGGGGTTGAGTAAAGACTGAGCTAAAACTGTCGACTGATCTCGAACTTTGACTTGTTTTCCAGTAGTAGTGTTCACCTGTGAGAACTTCTTAGCGCTGGATTCTTCAGATGCTATAGATGCTATTCCAAGTGAATCGATTCGTAGTTCTGGCTGAATGTCTTCCTCAGCGCTTCTTAGCAATGATTCGGCATGAAAGAGCGACTGTTCTTTGACGCTGACTGTTTTACCCGATGCGGTGCTAAACCCTGCAAACTGCCTTTTCTTATCAGATGAGTTGCAAGTTGTCTTCGCTGGACCGGGTAGTGCTAGTTCCGGTACATCGACGTCTAAAAATCTCTCTAGCAATGACTCGGCACGGGCTAATGACTGTTCTTGAATTTCGACTGGTCTTCCAGCAGCGGTGCTGAAGCCAGAAACAGTGGAAGATCGACACGACATCTCGACTGAATTAAGACATTCTTCTGAAATACTATTCAGTAATGACTCGGCACGGGCTAACGACTGTTTTTTTAAAATCAATT
Source organism: Acanthococcus lagerstroemiae (assembly GCA_031841125.1). Lineage (NCBI taxonomy): Eukaryota > Metazoa > Arthropoda > Insecta > Hemiptera > Eriococcidae > Acanthococcus > Acanthococcus lagerstroemiae. The sequence goes on from JAJSSI010000289.1 coordinate 5,280, forward strand.
TGTTTTCCAGCAGCAGTGCTGAAACGTGCGAATTGTCCACCTACATCCGATACGCTACTTGGTGTCCTTGCTTCCCTCAGTGGATGTTCTGTCACAGTTGCTTCTTCTGAGATGCTCTTTAATATCGACTCGGCGCGTGCTAACGACTGTTCTGTAACCTTCAGATGTTTACCAGATGCAGTACTAAATCCAGCCAATTTTCCATGATTAGCGGTAACACTACACGTATTCAAGGACAACTCGGGGGACACGCATTTTGGTTGAAGATCTATTCCTTCTTCAGCATTTTTAAGTAATGTCTCAGCTCGAGCTAATGATTGCTCTTTGACAACCACTTGTTTTCCAGAAGCAGTGCTAAACCCGGCAAAATGTTTATTCTTGAATGTGCTGCAATCCGTGTCGGTCGAGTTGAGAAGTGGCTTTGAACAGCAGTGTGTATCTTTGGTAACATCCTTCAATAGTGATTCGGTATTCGCTAATGATTGCTCGTTGACATATAGCCGTTTTCCAGAAGCTGATGCCATTCCCGCGAACTTTTCACTAATAGACGGACCGGGTAAGTGGTTTGTCGACTTGGAAAACATTGACTCAAGATCAGTTTCTTCTGAAACACTCTTGAGTAATGTCTCGCCATGAGCCAATGATTGTTGTTTGACGTCCACTGGTTTTCCAGCAGCAGTGTTGAATCTTACTAACGGTTTACTGAAGGCTGACTTGTTGCAAGGTGGCATAGCTGAAACGAGAGGCAGTGATTCAGAGTGGAGTAAGTCTTCAGAAACGCTATTTAGTAATGACTCGGCACGGGCTAATGACTGTTCTTTAACACGAACTTGTTTTCCAGCAGCCGTACTGAATCCAGGATACAGGTTTCTAGCAGGTGAACTGGGGCTTGCCTTCCTGGAGTTGGGATCTACTGATTCTCCTAGATTCTTGTCGTCAAGAACACTCCTCAGGGGTGACTTTGCTTGGATTACTGGTTCTCCTTTGACATCAACTGGTTTGCAGGTAGCAATACTAAATCCGTTACCGAGTCCATTCGCCTCAGCCATGTCATGTTTTAGCTTTGTTGAGTTGGAAAGTGGTAGTTCTTCTTGAATATTCTCAGAGACGGCATTGAACAGTGATTCGGCGTGAATTACGGACTGTCCACCGACATCAACTCGTCTTCCGGCAGCGGTATTGAATTCTGTAAGTTGTCTTCCGTTCGTGATTCCTACTGTTTCTGAAATTGATTCTAACTCGAGATCGACATCTTCGGAGACGTTCATTAATAGGGCTTTGGCACGAGCTAAGGACTCTTCTTTCACTTGAACTAGTTTACCACTAACCAAGCTAAATCCAGCTAGTGGTTTACCACCGGACTGCGGTAATGCTAAATCAGCAACTGTCGTCATACCCCCTGGTACATTCCCATTTGAAGTATCGACATCAGTTGATTCCTCTTTATCACGCTCGATATTATTGTCGGCAACCTTATTAAATCTACCAAAACTTTCAGATGTCCCGCTCGTGGCTTCTATTTCGAAGTCTGAGATCTCAATATCTTCCAATAACTTACTCGCCAACACAAGTGACTCTGCTTCAACATTCACGCATTTTCCACTTGCGGTGGTAAAACTAGCGAATTCTATTTTTTCACCAACTGGTATGGATTGTCCATCGGAAGCTGCGGCCGGGCGAGCCGTAGTTTCTTGCTGTCCATGCGGTCCTTGGATCGAACTCCGTGGTTCCGCATGATTCAGCTGAGTTCCAATACTAGGATAACTCTCGCACCTGGCGGCCAACAAATTCCTCTCTTCTTTCCTCGGAGGTGTATCACCGGTACTTTGGGTATGAAGTGAATTCTCTACCTCCACGCTAGCCAGATCCAACATCTTCTTCGCATTAGTCAAGGACTTATCACTAACAATAACACGTTTCCCACTGGCTGTACTAAAACCAACTGGATTCTGGTCATCATGTAACTGGCAAATTACGTGAAGCCGGTGCGTGTCACATGCTTCCTTTACCTCCGTGAACAGTTTCTGAGCATTGGCTAACGACTGCGGCTTGATGGCAACTCGTTTTCCATTAGCAGTTCTGAAACCAATTTGGTTATTGATTTTGCCATTGTTTATTTCATAGCGTGAGGATGAGGACGTTTCATAAAGGCTCGATGGGCTAGATACCTCCACTGAGCTGACATTTGTTGAGTCACTGTTTCCATACTCTGCACTGGTATCTGGGAGGTCAGTAGCTGTTCTGGATTTAGTAGGAAGTTGTATCAGCGAGTTAACCGTTTGATAACTCACGTCAACTGACACAATTTCTTGAATATGCTGATTCACAGTTTTGTTTGAGAATTTTCGCCTTGATTCATTCTGAAATACGTTTCTAGAGTTTCGCTTCCGTTTTTTACGATCTAATAACGGAGCCGTGACTGAAAAATTCATCAGATGGCCCTGGTTGTACAACAGTTCAAAATGGCAGCGAAAGAATTCGAAGAACTCTTCAACTACTCGAATTCTAGTAGTTTTCCTCAATAAGCGGAGCTCTCCATTCAAACGAGTATTCGCTTTTCGATTTGTTAAATATGGCGGTACGTCGAGGAGCGAAACCGAACTACTAACGATCGATGAGACTCCGAGTGGATTGGGACTACTTCTCATTTCTGATACAACGCGAGCAAAATCGATGCGACAAATCTCAAAAAATGATTTTAGACTAAAATAAATGCTTCTATGTTTTCGCATAACTCGAGTCAAATACGAATACGTGACAGGTCTAGATTGGTAGTTCCAGAAAGTACACATATCGAAATTCGCATCCGAGTTGTCTGATAAAGTCGAGGAACACAGTTTGTTCGCGACGTCCGATTCCAAATTCAACTGACTGACTGAGATTATCTGGGGGAAGGATTCTTCAGAATTTTCAAGTTCCAAATTCAACTGGCTAAATGGAATCATGGCTCGCGGAACAGGCTTGCGTTTAGTCACACAAACGCGATCGCACTGCTCCAATGGTAACACAGATTTAATTACATCGTCGATAACCACAGCGCATTCTGGTTTCTTCACAACGTCGAAGGGATACACGAAGCTATTTCTGGATTTGCTATTCTCGAACAGGTTCGTGCTTTTGCAGTTTTCGTCGAGGTCGAAAGAGGTGTTGAACACGAAATCAAGCTCACTGGCATTTACTTCATCCATACTAGAAGGTTTGGTCGGCGAACCGATCCGACTGGTTTGTTTTGATGGCACAGGATCGGTGCTCGACGAACTAGGCTCGGCTTCTGAAGAAACGGCAGGAGAATTGGAGTACAAAGTCTCGCTGATTTGACAGATTTGCTCTAACGCGTCCATGGTTAGGTCGCTCATTCGCTGATACGAGACTTCGTTATTGACTACATCATCTTCGGGAATGGAGAATAATTTTTTAACAGTTTTTGAACATTTCTTGGCTTTTGATTTAGGGTTGAAACGCAGAACGGGAGATACCAATTCATTCAGAACCTGGTTAATTGGTTTCTGCAGGTCAATTTCGGCTGACGAGTCAGCTGGTTTAGCATCGTCGAATATCGGAAACGAAGAAGTTGTGTAGACAGCTGATTCTAGTTTTGAATCCTGTGAACAGAAGAAGTTACAATAATATTGCAGATATAGAAAGGGAGGCGGAGCTGATTTACAACTGAATAATTATAATTAGGAATGTATGGGTTGTACTCGATGGTCGACGGCAGATCTGGTCCTAGTAGTAAAAGGGTGCATTCTTTAGAAATCACATTCACAACGAAGGCATTTTGAGGCGTAGATATGAAAATTGAAAGAAGGAGGGCGGAGGAGCAGGATAGCCAGATGGAAAAGACTCAAAATTTAGGATCTGACACGCAAGATTTTTTCCGCTTTCTGTATGAAACATCCTCTCATTTTTCTTTTTCTATAAGTCCGTCTGCTAAAACCATGAGCCTTATCTTACGGAAAAATAAAAATTTCAGGACGTCGGAAAAACTATGACAGAAGACAGTCTGAATGGCAGACCAACAGGTAGACAGACATTAAGCTGATATCACTACGGAGGAGGGGCGGGAGAGACTTCAGGATCTCAGACACAGATCGACAGATAGACAGGATGCAGGTAAGCAAGCAGGCAGTCTAAGCACGCAGATGAATGGAAAGCGCGGTATGCAGCACTCCGCATAAGGCAGAAACACGCAAAGTGAGTCAGCGAAGGAATTGGGCCGTGTGGTCGGAGCAAAACCTAATTACATTACCAGTTCTCAGTCATCACATTTTTATGCCAAATGATATAATCCTAGTTCAGCATCAACTTATTTCAATTTCACAATTATCAGAAAAAATTGTTCATTGAGGAGCGATATTCCAAAACGGCCTTTGTCCATTTTTTTTTTCGAAACTCGTTTTATAGCGTCATCTAATGGAAGATAAATACATACATGTATGCACACACATTCCCACACTGTCAATCTACCAATATTCAGTTAAATGTTCTGCTAAGCAACCTAAGTGTTACTGGTGGCATATTATGATGTATGTACAGAGAGTACCACGTTATTTTATTCTCCTGTACAGTTTTGAAAAGTGAACAAAGGCTGTTTTGGAATATCGCTCCTCATTATAAAATGCAGATTTTTTAATTTGATTAATTCCATCTGCAGTACTGTGGATGTGACCTTCAAGTCTCAGTTTCTACTTTATTCAACTCCTCATATTTTTAAACTAACCTTCATTTTGCATCCATCTGGCGGATATTATTATAAACAATTAAAATAATGTTATCAGGGGTTTCGTTACGTTTCAAAATCCATCTCAAGTCGAATTTTCCGTGTTTTAAAATAGACATAGTCTGCTGTTAAAATATTCGTATCTTCATGAGAAGCCTCATTGTTATTACTACCAAAACAAGAGAATTTATCTATCCTAGCGACATGCGAATCAGTTGGCGTAGGAAGAGCGACTCTTTCCGCCGACTTCAGCTAATTATTAATTGGTGATTTTCTGATATTATAAATATACTAAAAATATGAAATGAAACATTACTACTGAAACTACAATTTGAAATTCGTCCCGTTAAGTAAAAATTAATAGTAGCATATTTGAAAATATAATTTCAAAGTTGTGGGTCTTTCTACTCGCTGATACTATTAAAATACGAATAAGCAGATCTGCTTTACAGATCCTATCTTTAAAATGATCAATCTACGTTATGGCATTTTGTTTAGAATTTCTAGCTAATTAAAATAAAATTACGTTTTAATAAAAATAAAATTCGAAAACGTGATGGAAGCTAAAAGTTTGAATCTTAGCCAGAGGCTGGCGATCATTAACAAATTTAATGTAACCGTACTGAGTCGTCTGGAAGAAGACGCAGTTCTTCACTTTGCATCGAGAGTTCATTCTGAGGTTGAAGTCCGTATGGTGTGAGTATAGAAGTCGACCATTTCAAATTTGGGGTGTCCAGCAGCGGTAATAGAGTTTGAGGAACATTTCTTGGGCAGGATATCGGACTGAATCTGAAATTGGAAATATATAAAGACAAATACGATGTATTATCCGAAATATTTTTAATTTAGTTGGCATTACACTGTCATGACTGCTTACTTGTTGACATAAATTAATATCAGAAAACGGAAAGATGGAAAAGTTCCACCTATAAATTACTTCCAACATATCTGACGAAATAAATAGGTCCAGTCAATTGAAAAAAAAAAAATATATATATATATAAGCCATCCTAACGGTTGTTCCTGTTGTGAACTAAATGTTCAACGAAGAAGCATATACTTCACAAGGTACCTATTCAATAAGTACAGATCACTACTTTCCCTTGGGTCATAAACTCATTTTGAAATTGAATTTTTAGGTCTGGGATTACCGAAAATAAAACATATCAAATTGAAATGTGCATCTTTTTTAAAATAAACCACCTTCCTCTGAAGTTATGTATTCTGTTGGTATGACACTGAGAGGGTTTTTATCACTAATAATGCAAGGTGTTTTGCTTTGCGCTACATCCCAGTTCGATCAACTACACTAGACATGAGAACCAAGGAGGATCTGCAAGTAGTTAATGGACATGGACGAAGAACGTAACAAGTTACAATCTCCGCTTTAATAAGCATATAATAGAGACAATTTCTCTCCATTAGAACCAATCACACTCATCTCAAAATTGCAAACACTTACGGAAACAGCTCGGTCGATCTATCAAGATTGGCGGTCTCGCACTTTCGTGAGAGTGCTACCTCTGGCTCGTTGGGCGAGTAACAGCTTGGACTGTCTACAACAACAGATGGACTCGAAAAATCGCCATCCTCCGCGATCATCGGCTGAATACTAGCATTTCTGCAACTAGTTGATTTTGTATTTCGAACCGGTGTTGATGTATCCATACCCACACTAACAATGAGTTTTAGAGGAAAAGGCGTTCATAGATGAGGCTGAGCTCACGCAGGATTACAACGACGTATTTATTCACGAATTTTCTGGTGATTCATCCATAAGTTTTAATTAACTGCCAAAAAAAATAAAATTTTCTCATAGTAAAACATGTTCTACACAAATTATTGATAGTGATAAGTTAAGAATTGCGCCCATTTTTGAATTGACGAAAGCACTGGAGAATCAAAAAGACCTTACTATTGGTTGAAATTCATATAACTATAGTCTTTTTTGACATTCAATAGTTGAATTGATTGTAAATAATGAAGCTTCCGGAATTGGAATACCTCGCCAAATAACGACATTAATTTTAAAATCAAGTGACAGAGTATGCTATAGAATGCAAGCAGGTATATTAGTTGGCATACCCTGTTGGCTGATGATATTGTTTTTTATAATAGTCTGTCAAATGAATCATGAACTCAAAATTTTTTATCGTTTTTGTGGTTCTGTACTCTGTAGTGTACTTTGCATCCGAGACATGACGTCACGTTGAATTCCTGCATCCTGATTGGTTGATCAAGCCAAACTTACTAAAGCCATCGTTCGGCTACAGAAAATTTAACACATGATTTTGCGGGGAGGTACAGTGCTTAAATTTTTAGGGTCGGCTAGTTGCTTGTTCTTCATTTTTTCATTTCGATAATTTGCGTTAGTTTTAAAAATTTCAAGTTTAGTATTCTGAATTCAGCGCTCGAATATGGATCGACTTGGTTTGTTGCAAATTTAAAGTATTCGTAGTTTTTGTGTTGGTCGCATCATCTTGCTGTAATCTCGTACTCTGGTCGGATGCGAAGTAGCCGATAATCATCTTGTAAATACGCTATTATGGCGTTCGAAGACAAACATGAGCCGAACAAATTGGAGTCCGAATTCAACGCTGTAGAAAGTCAGCATCTATGGGCGCTACTCTTTCATGTAAGCCTACCTCGTTCTCAAATGTGTTGTGAATTATGCATCAAATAATACCCACGGTATCGGTCGGTCATTCAACTGAGAATTATCATAGACATTCTTGTGTATTTCGTTTCAAAAATCGGTCTGAATAGGGCTATCAAGCTGTGAAACAAATTAGAGGATGCTTCCGAACTCTTATAATATAACACCCAGGCCGGGGTGACCAGTACTTTCTATTATCAGTGAACTGTTATCGCTTATTGTGATAAATGGTAGAGTCGCTCGTTTTAGTACGACTGCTTTCAGGCTCGTTATCTATTCACTGACAGATTTTCGTTGGTTCTATCGCAGGTGCAGATGTTATCGTAAATTGACCCGTGTTTTAGAAGCTAGTGGTTTCCAGAAATAAATCTTTCTCCTTTTCTATTGGAAATGAATGAATGGTCATATTATAATACAGCTGAAACCAGTAGTTCTCAGTCATTACTCTGATTCGTTATGAAAGAATATGCACTGAGATTAAATGCCGACGTTTATTGTTACAGCAAATCAAGCACGAGTCTATGAAGAATGATTTTTCAGTAGATGAAGCTAGAAGGACCGACAATAAATTCTTGAATAGATACAGAGACGTAAATCCGTACGATCACAGCAGGGTTGTTCTCTCCAAGGCTGATTACAATTACATTAATGCGAGCTTCATCAATGTATGTTGAGATCTTCATATACATGTGTGGTTATTTTAAGTATCAAATGATAAAACACGTTTATTGTCACAGGTTGAAGAAGCTCGCCGGAAGTACATACTGACTCAGGGACCGCTTCCAAACACGATTATTCATTTCTGGTTGATGGTATGGGAACAGAATAGTAAAGCTATTATAATGCTGAATAAAATAATCGAGAAAAATCAGGTAAAGAACGTTTGATAATCTGTGAAACTTTGAATCTGTAGTAGTATGACATTCTAATTTACTTCGTCGATTTTTCAGAATAAATGCAGTCAGTACTGGCCGTGTTCTACGGACGAAAACAGCGCACTTCTATTGCCCGAAGTTGACCTAAAGGTGGAATTATTGTCCGAGAAAGATTCTTCTCATTATGTGGTGCGGAATTTAAGGTATGATCAAAAAGGCTCTATATCTTGATTACTGGTTTAAAATTGAGCTTAGAAGAACCCGTATGGATCGTTGTTTCTTTAATGAAGAAGAGTGCTTGTATTGCGTCACATTAGCGTGAGTTAAAATGTAATTTCTGATGATTAAGACAATCTACTAGGATTCACCATTGCGAATTGGGACGGAATAGGATAAAAAGTAAATATGAAGGTCTTGTATTTGAGATAGTGTATGCTAGAAAGTCAGTTAATGATATTTTTTCAGCTATGGAATGAAATGGGATCGACAACAGTCCAAATATTTGAAACAGTAACATGACCGCGTATGAAACAGCCGAAGCTTGGTTCTAGTTGATTATAGTGTAATAATTTCGCTTGTGGCCATAGTGAAGAATTTAACATGCATTGTACTGCTATGAAGAACCCTTACTGTTTCCGGAATGAATTCTCGGTCGATAAGATCGTATAGTAAACAATGAGCTGTCAAGAAGTCTGAATTTTCTCGTTTTTTAATCCTTATAAACTGATTATCCGAATGAAAGAAACTTTCCGAACCCCTCGTTTTTCTTGAGTCGAGCTATTCGTCATTCAGCGGCACCTAATATGTTTTTCCTTATTTGTTTGTTTTTTCTTTCTTTCAGACTGACTAATGTAGAATGTAACGAAACACGTGACATCGCACAATATCATTATACAACGTGGCCTGATTTCGGTGTGCCACAGAGCCCATTGGCATTTTTGAAATTCCTGCGGGATATTCGTCAAAGTGGCGCTTTCAGATCAGACGTGGGCCCGCCTATCGTTCACTGTTCTGCTGGCATTGGACGTTCCGGCACGTTCTGCTTAGTTGATTCCTGTCTCATCTTGGTAATAATGTTTGTATTGTCTCGTCACATTCGTTTCTGAAATAAATTCTTCATAGGGACAGATTTGAGATATCGCCCCTCTTCAGTAGAGTTTGAATCTCGATAGCAAAAAGATTGATGCAATTTCTACATGTACAGCTTGAGAGCTGTATAACTTATATCTTTGCCCCCTTCCTCTAGAAAGAACATTTTTCGTATATTTGTAATGTTATTGAGAACATGATAACGAAGATGAAATAATAAAAAAGATAAAGGTCGAGTAAGATTATTAGACTCGACTGACACTTTTTAAAATAGTTGAAATTGACAAGGCTTCCGAAGATTCTGTGGGGACTCGTTGAAAATTTATATGACATTCGTTAAGACTTGTTGAAACTGATAATAACTCTTCAAGGCGCCCTGTTCTTTTTTGTGTTAAGAATCACTGAAATCCGTTAAAACTGATCTAGATTTATTAAGACTTCTTAAGACAATTGTAAGACTTTTAATCACTAGTAAAACTCGCTGAAATTCTGGTAAGACTTCTTAAAACCCATGGTGTGGTGGGACGTATGGCGATGCACGCTTGCCAAAGTGGCCTCTATGACACCGCACCCCTGCCCCCGGAAACCACCTATGCAAGTCTTTTTAAAACTCCTATGAGACTTCCTAAAAGTTGTCAAAGATGATGATGATTATGACATTAGGACCCCCTAATTCTCAGTTAAAACTGATCAAGGTTCATTACGGCTTGGTCAAGATTTATTTTTAGACTCATTAAAACTTATTGATACTCTGTTATAACCTTTCTCTAGGCTTGTCTAAGCTTTTGCTAAATCAAAACTTGCTTAGCTCTCTTTCAAGCCACTGAGCCATCTTAGTGTACCTGGTGAATCGGGTTCATTTTTCAGGCTATTTATGTAGCCATTGTGTATCGCTTCTATATCTAAGTTTTTGAGTCGCTTACGTGACTGAACTTTCTCGTTTTCATTTCTACTAACCAACTGATTGGTTTCAGATGGACGAGAAAGGAATCGAGAATGTTAACATCAGGGAGGTGCTCCTGCAAATGCGAACCTGTCGAATGGGCTTAATACAGACGCCAGACCAATTAAGATTTTCGTATATAGCTCTTATCCAAGGATTGAAAGTCGATTGGACCGCGCATGATAATGTATTACTTTTTATCTTATTTTTTACTTTATAGAGTGATTCAAAAAGATGTGCTTTCCCTCCATTATCGTGTAAGGTACTCGAACAAATGTGCACATCTTATTGAATCATCTTGTATAATATGTTCGGGGTGTCATTAGTGTGTCCCACTTACAGCCTGTGAGACTCGAATTTGACATTTATGTTGTGCACGGCTGTTACTCTCTGAGTAGTATTAGAAATTTCATCTAGGAGTGCGCCATCGGTTGATAAAGAACGAAAAATGATTGGACTTATCTTGTTGATTTCACCTTGGCGGAAACTAAGATAACTGGGTTAACCTTTATCGCGGCCACATTTGCATTTTTTTTTTTTTTAAATTACCTAATAATATTCCAACGTTATAATTTCTCGAAATAATATGCCTCTCACTCTATTTTTTGGAGAACGTAGCAAAAGATACATATTGGCGCAACTAGAAAAAATTTGAAGGGGTGTTGTTAGTCTCGCGAGTGTATTGACACTAATCTCGGATACGCTTTGACTTTCAAGGCTGGGACGCTGCTACACTGTCAAATGATTTTCCAAATTCTCGTGTCAACATTAACTGTCGCGAAATTTTCTTTCGTATTCAATTGTTTCATTCAAGAATTCTCTGACTAATTACTCGTATTCTTTAGGACGGCTTGCCGGACGACGATTTTCCATTCTTAAACAATGGAAACTCGCAGCTGGACTTGAAATCTGACGATGGGAAAGCGACGTCGCCGTGTGACAAGGAGAACAGCAGCGACAGCGATGAAGAGCCTCCACCGTTACCACCTCCTCGGGACGAGTCGACTCGGTGGACGACTTCAAAGCCACTGCCGGGTCCGCCGAGCGAATCCCCAACTGAGAGCTCAGAATCCGACGAGTGCGAGTGCACCGTTAGTAGCAGCGACTTGAACGATGAGGAAACTCGTGTGATCACAGATGTTACGAGCAGCGAGGATATTCGAACACCTTTTGATGATGACGCACGGATACCATCCAACGAGCCACTACTAGACGCCAGGTAAGATACGCTTATTGCTGCGATGAAGTTTGATGCTGGACGTAGAACCAGGCAATGATAATTCAGGAGTTGAAGGTTGTAGTGTATTGCTTCTGAATTGTTGCTGGAAGCTTAAAGGGTTGGAAACTATTAATTTGATGAGCGAAAGTAAAGTTATAGGGGGCTAAACGTGGCATCCAAACCTCACAGTTAGGTATGTATACACTTCGAGAAGTACTTCCTGAACACCTTGGTGATGTGCCACGGCCTTCATCATTGATCACCTTGTTTGTTATGTAGGATAAGCAACGGAAAGCTCTCCTTTTAATTAATGTTTTTCTAACCACCCTCTGCTACCATGTTGGGATTTATGCGTAATGCAATGAATTACCTCCCTCAACTCGGTTCCTGTGAATGCAATTTCCTTTTAAATTTCCAAAGCTAAGTCATGCTGTCAACCTGCGTGCGTATGTTAATCTGTATGGATGTAGTTCTGAAACGATCACTTGTGGCTTGAAGCTCTCCCCCCCCCCACCTATATTGCTTTTTGTCTCTGTATCTGCTGTTGTGTGGAACCTTCGTGAATATTAGTTGACTCGTAAAAAATTCAATTTTGGCAGCTGTTTCCTCCTTTCAGTTAAAGCCCCAAAACGAATGGGTTATTTCATACAGGGTGTCCTACACTACGACGTGAACGTTGTACCGTCTGCACCTAATAATGTATGAATAGGTGGCTCATTATTAAAATTGAAGGGGCCATATTTTACATCTGTAGTTGGCGGTAATGTGCGCCACACTACTAGTAGGGAACTCAGTGTGAGGTATAGATTTTTTTTTCGGAAAGTGTTTGACGTACTAAACTGATCTCGCGGAGATATCGAAAATGGAGGCATTGTGGAAAGAGGAAACAAGAAGATAAAATCTGAGACTATGGAAAGATTTTTCAAATTCAAGTAATTAAAATTCCTTGCGTTTCTTATTAAGACTCTAAAGAGTTACCGAAAGTCGTTCAAGATAGTCACTAAACCACTAGTTAGACTGGTTAAGATTCGGTATTACGAGTATACGGCTATGTCAAATGTGTTGTAAGACTCTTTATGACGTGACAAGATTCATTGATAAACTTGGTCAGATTCTGTTAAGACAATGTTGAGGCTTGTCAAAAGACTCGGAAATTCCTGTGCTTTAAGAGTCATTGAGGCTCATTCAGACCCAGGTCGTAGCCGTGGGAGCGAAGATGGTGGCATTATTGTTACTCTGTCCCCATTCCGATTTGCTCCGTTTTTGCCTCTCATGATACAAGAGGCCGGTTATTGCCTTCGTTCAGACTTTATTAAAGCTTGTTAAAACTCGGTCAAGATATATTAAAATTATAATTTGACTAGGTAAGACTTTTAGATTAAGTGAAGACTTGCTAACTGTGTTAGACTGTGCAAAGACTCGTTAAGATTCATTAGAACTTTGTTAAGGATCATTACGACGTGGTGAGACTCGTCACTGTAGCATTCTCGAATGCAAATCATAAAACATCTCTGCTCTCGACATGCTCCTATTAAGACCTCCTAAAACTTAGCAGACTTATGCCTAGCCTCCTGTAAAACAGTTTTGCGAGCCTATCTGACAGAGGAGTCTGTAGCCAAGTCCTTGATTTTTTCCCGCAGCGATGTCACGTTTGGCCTCTATGACGGTGCATTTCTGTCGTATTAACCTTTCGTGCTCTAATATCATGGTGATATTTTATTCGCTGAAGGCTCGTAACTTCGTTAGCTTATCTTAAATCTGCATATCTGTATTCGCAGTGTCTCCAGGCCAGGAAAACGTAAATACATCGACATAAAGGACAAGTCAAAACGTATATCCGACAAAGTGCAAGAAATGAAGAAGAAACAGAATGACGCCGAGAAACGGAAAAAGCAAAGGTCTATATTTATAAATTTAACCCTAGGTATAAGCTTCGTAGCTATGTCCGGTGCAGTGATGGCTTACTTTTGGTATCGTAAATCTTCTTAAAAATCCTGTACACCTTAATATCATCCTCGTACTATTTTTTTTTAATTTTATTTATTTACTATAAGAGCTGCAAGCTCGGACTTATGAACGGTGATTTTTTCAGAGTTTAATTTATTTCAGAGTATAAATAATACGAAAGAAGGGAAAAAAGCGAATATAATTTTAAACATTTTGTTCATTCGGCACAACAATTTTCTTTCGAACATATGCGTTTTGTGATACATTTTTATATAATTACAGTAATAATGTGTAATCGAATATTCAGCGCTATTTTTAAATATCGAGTATTCGGTGTCTATTTATTAATATTATTACTTATCTTGATATACTTTCTTTAAACATAGCCGATCGATGTAATTTTAAATTTAAAAGCGAGAGAGTGTGGGAGGACTATAGCGAGACATTTTTTTATCGCCACGTTTTTTTTTTTTCTTCATTTATGTTTAATTAAAATATGTAGATAAGTTCCTCGTAATTACATTTATATTTGTTAAGGGTAATATTCAATCAAATTTGAGATGTTGAAAATGACCGTACCTTCTCTAGAATTGTGTTAGTCCGTCCAAAAAAGCAGGGGGTTGGAGGTTGCCAATATGAAATTTTCAATGACAGGACAAAGTTCTACCCGGAGTATTTGTAATGATTGTGTAATATTTACGATTTTATAAGAGATTTCTAGACTGCCCCCATTCTCGACGTGTTCCTGTGGAGTGAGTTTCGTGGTGTATCCTGTGATTTGATTGCCATCTCTACTTGTTGAAGAACATCTGTCCAAGAAAGGGGTAGATGTTTCTCTTGCCTATCTTCATTTGGTCCTGAGTTTCTTCAAGTAAGTTGGTTCTGTTTTTAAACGTGACTTTTGCGTAAGTCTGTTCTTTTTCAATGACTCGTAACATTCATTTTTATTATTCTTGTGAATTACATCCTAGTTGAAGCAGCACTGCTGTGCTCCAGAAACAGCTATGCTTACTCCTTCCAGAATCATATACATCGCTACCCAGGTTCTTCGAAGTTTAAGTAAGTGAAATTTACATTGTTGTTTTTTATGATTCTCTAATCTAATTTTTAGCCTGTGCCTTCTATCTTGAGAATATTCTCGTCCGTTTATAGGTATTTGTTCGCTGACACGAGTAATAAAATCTCTGACCTGCCATTACTGATGAACTATACAGCGAAAACTTGATTACAATTTTGTTAATTACTGTATTAATAAAATTTTAGTATTGATCTTAGAGTTGTGATTCTTGGAACCCGGACGCTATTCTCATGGTACGTCAAATGGGGATCAAACATGAGTAAGGAACTGTTTTCGTACTGTGATAACGTTACAATCATGAAAACCTACGTTTTAAAACAATTAAGTGGCATTATTATAAGTTTTCCTACGAACAAGATTGTTACTTGTCAAACTGCACGCCTTATTGTGAATTATCATTTTATGTAAATAGCAAGTATTGGTAACCAAGTTCCCTAATCATGATCCTCCATGATCAAACACCGTAAATATAACTTTTACTTCTGGATCCGAGCCCTCCAAATATTGGCAAGTTCAAGAACTCCAGAGAGCGCTACGAATCGTCAAGATAGACTCGCAGTTCCACAACTATAACCGTACATCTGAAAATGACATTCACCATTATTACAGAACTGCCGGCTTGTTTTTAGTTCACCTGAATATCCAGGGTGACTCTTGTCTTGGATTCGTGAATAATTATGAAGGTTTCGCTCATTTGAACGATTTTACGTACCTCTGGTCTATGATTGGCCATATTCTTAGAGGAAAAGAATCCCGTTCGAAAAGGAAAATTCCTTACAGTGATTTGAGGTAACTACCGAGCTACCTTAAATGCTTTTTATTTTTCTTTGAAAAGTAATGTTTATGAATACGGATGTAAATTTTACTGCATGATAAATATCTATATTCTCAATGGTGGTGGGGGGGGGTACCATTTCCCATCAGTCATAACCTATTTTACTTACGCTTCACGGCGGATTCAAAATCTGTGCTTGAAACAAAACGAAAAAACCAAATTATATTCGCTTGATAATAATCTTTTTGAGAGTACCTATTAAGTTTCCTGTTTAAGTACCGAAAAATTAATTTAAAAATTGGCAACCGGGATGTAGCGGCACTACAAGTAGTGCTTCTATGACGACTCAAATATGAGTCCATTCTCAGCCAGTATTTGTATTTTTACCGACTGTAAGAAATCGCTGTATACTATGCTTTGAACTTGAAAATATATTATTCTGTGATAGGTAGTCTACACAAATATTTAAATTTCGCCTCTACATCTAGAGTGAAATTAGGTTTACAATTGTAACAAAGTCATTAACGTGTGTTATTTATTATTGAATGTTTATAGGTCGACTTGATTCGTCTGATGAAGCCAACGCCAGCGGTACTCACTTCTAGGAAAGGTATTCAAGAGAACAATAGCATATCCACAGCGCTACAATCTTTTATAGGGGGCATTTACGTATTCAATGCATAGAGCTATACATTTTTGCTATACCTAGTTGTGAATTTAATTGCAGATGGTCCACTGTAAATATTTCAATCGGTATACGAAAGGAAAGAATGGTGTATTATAGATTATTGAGTCAAAGGAAGCAATAGAACGTGTACATTAATGATCCACCTACAACATTCAGTATTCTGTTCATGTACGTTAATGAAATAGAAGTGCTTCTTAAATTCAAATATTTATTTCGAGAAACAGGTCAGGCATATGGGGCGTTAGCTCGGACAAATTGTTATTTATTTCGAGTAGTTGTGGATTACAGCGTATTTTGCTCTCATTTCTAATGCCGATGTCCGACTGGCATATCTTTGTCAACTGGGTTCGAATCCCAATTGAAGTAAAAGTCGAATTAAAAATTGGTAGAAGTTATGAGTAATCGTGGAGAGGGTTAGCCTAAGTCTACGGATTGGAACAAAGTTCTGCTGCCAGGAGAGTAGGAAAGCTGTGAGAATTGATAGTAATCCCTTGAAACATAGAGCTAAGTACGCACAACAGCAGGAATCTGTGACAAGAGCCGCTGAAGGGAATTTCAGATTAACATCTGTTGTGAGCTTCATTAAGAATGTTCAATCGTTCGGGTTCAGATCTCGATAGAAGATAAAATTCAATCAAGAATTGGTAGAAGTTAGGCGTAATTATTGAATGTGATAGCAGCGGTACGAGAGTAGGAACCACACTGCGCAACCAGAAGAGCAGGGAAACTCCCATCAGAAGCCCAGTAATGCATATAATAATGCCTCGAGAAACTAAACTGAGTCTGCACGGCAGCAGGAGGCTAAGACAAGAGTTTTTGAAAGAAAATTTCGGACTCCCATCTTTGTAGGTTCCTTTGTGGAGAATGCCCCATCACCTGGATTTCAATTTCAACTGAAATAAGAATCTGATTAAGAATGAGTAGAAGTTGTAGAAGTTACTAGTAGTAGAAATATGTAAACTGGAACCTACAGCGCGCGCTACCAGGAGAATGAGAAAATTTTCATCGGAAGCATAGTCTACATCAGTGGTTCTCAACCTTTTGTGGCCCATCGCCCCTTTCTGGAGGTGGACTAACACCTATCGCCCCCTTTTCATTTTCATTGTATGCGTAATTTCAATTTTAGTAGGAACGGTGCTGAGTCAAACGCGTTCGGGTATGACACGACGACGTGTAGAGAGTGGATTATGACGGCATAGCCTAGATCTTACACTATTTTAATTTTTCACCCGTTGTATACTCATCGCCCCCCCCCCAATCACCCCCACTTATTCCCTCCCCCACAATAACCTAAATCGCTCACATGGGGGCGATCGTACCCGTGCTGGAAACCACTGGTCTACATAATACATAATATATTAAGCAGAATTGAAGGTGGATAATGGTAACGCTATGATAATCGTCTGAGAGAACCAGAAGGCTGTGAGGAAAGCTTTTCTCCAACATTATATATAAGCTGATTGGCAAAATTGCCCCTCTTCGCTATAAATACGTACGATTTAGATTGGGAACAACATTTTGCTCAAGTTTCTTTATTCATAATCCATGAACGATAAATAAAATTCATGGCACTTACTCGCTTACATAATAGATATCTAAAATAAAACAAATAAAGAAATGGCAAGGAATGTTGAATACTGGTAAATTAAGATTCTAAGTTATTACATAATATTTATGATTTAAACTCTAATAATCATGGAAGACTCGAGAACAATACATGTAACAGAATATTTCACCCGATGTGACGTATAAATATCAAAAAAGTTTTGTCTAATATGAGATTTGCTGCCCTCCGTAATTATGAACAAATTAAACATAAAAAATATTACTGAAGATCACAAGGAGCTCAGGAGCACCACGATCACCCGAGTTACAATTATAAAAACTGGACATATAAAAAGGCATTTCGAGAGTAAGACGTATTGAAATGGCACAATAATTCTACTACTACTGATGAGTATTTGAAATTTACAATATACCATTGATTTTTCACCAACAACGCGGATCATACTATTATTAAATGACGATGCCGACTGCCATGTTTGAACATCAGACTGTGCCGGAGTTCTATCTAGGCTCCACATTCATAAATTTTCAACCTATAGATATAACACTTTACTAAAATTACAGCACAGTCTGGGGTTCAGGTGAGGCGGTTAGCATCCTATTTAAAATAGCATGATCAGTCTCTCTGTTAGATGGAAAGTCAATAAATCCACTAAATACCAAAATAAGTAGAGTATCAATGTGTTACAAATCATCATTCCTTAATAGAATGTCAAAACACATTGAAGAAAGATTGCAGTTCGTGGAGTTTTATACCAGAGATGCATGGATAAGTTGTGCATCCATATAAACCAACTAGTATGACTGTAAATGTTACAGTACTAACGGTAGTTTCATAAACTGCTATTTATTCAACTATAACTTGTAATCATTCCATAGGAAACTGAAATCGGTGGTGTATAATTGGCTATACGACATGACTGCTATATCCTGGACCCTAACACCACTGCAATATTTATGACTAGTACAATATGGGTTTTGATTAGTTATAGCTGCGCCATACCAGAAATACTAACAATCTCAATGATTGAATTTCACATAGTAATACTGTAGAAAAAGGATATGTACATATTACAGTGATGTTTAGGTACACGGAAGACGATTGGTCAGTGAGATTCGGCAGCTCGGCTTATACAACCATTTACGTTGTTGAGTCGTCATCTTCTCCAAAATCTAGTTGCGCATTATCAGGTTGAACTACTTGCGGTGAAGGACACTGCGTGCATCTGAAACATACATCAAAAAGTAGTACAAGATCGCAATTTGAACAAACAGGCTCAACAAAACTGTTCCACATGTTTATATACCTGCTTTCAGCAATTCCATAGTTAATACACTTATCACCAACGCATTCGCAACAACCATCATGGAACCATCGATAACTTTGAGCCCCCATAGACTGACAAGAAGCCTTACATTTGGTCCAAGGCATACACTGACTCATGTACGCAACTGAGCAGTTCAGTGTTATAATATTGTCTCGCACAGGATCCACTTCCTGTTCGTTCGTTATTCCAACTGTAAAACAGAAATCACTTTCATTCGTATTTTCCATCCAATTATATCGTGCTTCTAGCAGCATTCATTACATATTACTGTATACTGACCAGTTGTTTTTTTCATCTCCAAATTTGGAAAATCGATGGGGAACGTCAAGGTGAACCAACGGTCCAACGAATCAGGTTCTGAAACCAGTGACTGAAACAGAGTTGGAATTGGTTCTGGAAGCTCTTCTACGTGACTCTGCTTACTAAGTGCCGATTTAACAGTGTTATTAGGCTTAGGACACATATCTGGAAATTTGAAAGAAACGATTACTTCAAGAACGAAGAGAAGAATAGGCTACTTCATAAGTATTAAAACTGTTAGCAGTCAGTCACTATCAACTGACACTAGAATATTCACATGCAACAGGTGGTCTACCATGGTGAGTTAAGACTTGGTATAGCACTTACCTAAGCATGAGCAGCACTCTGTATAGAGATTACTCAAACAGTTGAAGCAATCTTTGCAGCAGGTACAGTTTTCCAAGTCACATTTACAAGCCTGCGTGATCATACATTTGCTGACTATGCTGGCACAAACCGCTTCATTGCACGAATCGACGGGTTTCAAATATTGTAATACTAGGAAAGAAGAATAGAAGAAGATACTCATACGTAGAA
>JAJSSI010000290.1:0-25000 GCA_031841125.1 Acanthococcus lagerstroemiae
ATTATTATTTGTAACCACATCTCGAACGGGAGGCTAAACCCGACCAGTCTTGGTATCAAATTACTCTTTTCCTCTTTTATTGGCTTTAACGCTGTACATAAATTACTATTATTATTATTTCCTTTTTTACAATTTTCGGAAATCTTGAAACATCATTATTTCTTATGGGCAGTTCGTTTTCTATAGTTGGCGGTGGTTAATTGGCAAGAAATTCGCTCGTTATTCGAGTATCCCTGAGGAAAATGTATGTTTTATTTTATTCATTTATGGTATCTCGAACGCGAATATTAATCATATATTACATTCCCGTAAAAGCGAATGAGTACTAAATAAAATTGCTGGACGAAAATATTATATTTTATCCGTATGGATTACTAATATTATTTGTATTACGCGAAAGGGAGTATACTCGTATCATTCCTTAGACTAGTACCGAAGATTTATAGTTTAGTTGACGCACAAACAAAGTCGTACTGTATTTTCAATAATTAATTCGTTTTACGCGGGCGTTATAGTCTATTTTGAGTTATAAGACTTCATTGTCGATAGGCTGTAATTTAATCTTGTTTTTTCAATCGATTATCTTTTTTATAAAAAGAAAATATTGCCAAATGTAGTCGCAGTAAAGTGCAAAGAAAGGTTAGTAAATGCGTTGCTTCATTTAGAACAATAACGAATGGAATGTTTTCATTTAATGATTACCGACTTCTCTCCTTCATTGAGGTTTCACAGAAAATAAGCAAAGGATGGTCGATAGCCAGTCTCTATTGTATTCTATTTTTTAAACAACAAATAAAGCGAGGAAATGTTTGAAAACATTTTACTTTTGTGACTAAAGAAAGTTTACATATCAATAAAGCAGATATGAAAAACCGTGTTCACGCTTATTGCGAAATCAATTTTTGAAATGAGAGGCAAAACGTTTGGAAACATTGTAATTTTAATAAAGAAAATTGTGATATAGTTCTTTACTGTATTTTTTTTTTTTAAATCATTATCATTATTCTTTAGTATTTTGTTGCTAGCTAACTAGTAGGTATTAATTTATTATATATTGTTATCTTATTAATAAAATTATTACGAAGACGTCTGTGTCGATAAATTCGGAGGAAATATCGTCGTCGGTGTGACAGTTGGTTCACCGAGACCGTATTGAATGAAGACGATCAAATACGTGGTAGCTAAACTGATGACCTAAATGAAAAATAAAAAAGTAACAGCCGTACCAGTAGTTCAAAATTCACGTTTTATACCTATAAACCAAGATGAAAAGTAAATATGGATGACGAATGTACGTTGACGTACCCCTCGCATGAAGGAAGAATTTACGTAAAATAATCCGCAAACGTTTATCTTCATTTCATTTGCAGCCACTTGTTGCAAAAATCGACTGACCTGTTAGGTTAAAGGTTAAATGTTAGTATATCATCTCCTCGATCTAGTCACTTTATAACGGAGTGAAAAGTTCGCGGTCGATAAAATATGTAGGTACGTCGATTTGCCATTCAAAAGAAATTACCTGGAACAGCGGTGCCCAAAAAGGCAGTAAATAAACGAATGTAATCAGCATCCCATGTATTTTTGGGACTGTGGTACTGATTCGTACTTCCGCAAGAGTGAGGACTTTAGTGATGGTGCATTTTCATTCGAGTAAGGGTCTGTAAGTGCTAAGCGTTTGGAAGGGGAGAGGAGGTATTTCTCGTCTAATGAATAAGTCAGCCCGTTTTGGGAAACGTCGGGAAAATTCAATCCCAGAAGCATTTAAAAAAAACGTTTGCCTATTTTTACAACTACGAAAGATGTAGGCTAATAAGACAAGAACTCTGGAGGTTGTACTGCTTACACTTCAGTAATTGGAAAAAATGTTATTTTTCTGATTTTTCCCATAAATCAAGGAGCGTTTTCGAAAGAATTGTCTTAGGTTCTCCGTATACTCTCTACTACAAATCCGGCATCCTGTGACACTATTACCGTGAAGGAAAAACAAGATCGAAGATGAACAAACCAAAACAGAGAATTAGTCAAACAGAAAGCGAGGCATGAGTACGCTCAGTACGTAACGTCGAGCAGGCTACTGACTAGCGTAAGTGAGGGGGATATTTGGCCACAATGCGGCCGGGAGACTAGGCCCCTCAAATATTATTATTTATAATATCGCAGCGTTCTCGTCCAATGCAGTAACTTACAATTATCTTACGGCTTTACTTATTATTCGTATCGTATCATTGTACGCTATCTAGAATAGCCGCTCCTAGGTAGGTATTTATGAAACTGGGACAGAATGAGATCATTTTCATGGTCCCTAGACGACAAAAGATTAGCGCAACCGATAGAGCGATCTCTCACAGATTCGCGTGTTTATTGCTCGAAATAAATATAAGTAGTCAAATAGGCAACGATTCCAATTTTTACCTACCAATTGCGAACAGATCGAGTTCAACTTCCTGCAATGCAAATTTCGTAGTTGGATCATTGTACTTTGAGCCTAAAATAATGATGTAGATGAAGTAACATTTTGAGGCATCAGAATTGTAGTCGATAATTGGGACATAATACGGACAGGCGTACTCTCGTTGAAAGTGATTTTTTCTAAACTGGGAAGTTAAAAAACTAAAAGACCTCGAAATATTTTCTAGCCATGTACGTTACCATGTTCGAAGTAGTCTGCTGTACATTAATCGGATAGTAATTAATTTTTTTTTTTTTAGTTTTTGAAAAGATCGCAGCTGGAGAGTAAGTGAACTTTGTACGGTATCATAGTATAACTACGTGCCTGTAGAAATTCTTGCGGCCTGAGATGAGGGAGAAGATCGCTTCTTGTCAGTGTATTACCTTATTCTTACTTGCCTCGGATTCAATCCTGTTCACTGAGTACGACAAAAAGCAAACTCTCGTTGCGAGGAAAATTAGCTCCAATATCAAACATACATTTCTGCCAATCGATGAGCCCGCAGTACACAACGCTACCGTTGCTACGTAAATATAGATGATGAACCATATCATATTGAAAGCTAAATCGACGAGCAAATCGCGGCTAAAACATCGAGACACTTTGTTCAGCAAGTTAGCAGCTTCTTGATAGCTGTCAATCAACGAAGTCAGCCTCTGATTCAGTACGACAACATTATGATTTCCGACGGCCAATTCGGCCAACGTGATGTTGATTTCAGAGCACGCATTTTCAACGACTGAACATAACAGCAACAGTATACATTCCATGGATAGAGGAATTAAGTACGAAATGCTGTACAGAATAAAAACAACGAACTCGTTCGTTTGTCTGGTGTAAAGAGCGACGCCAGTTTTGATTACAAACAATGTAACTAAACAGAGCTGGTAGCGAACGAGCTTCGTAGATGCGTGTCGTCGTAGACCGACGCATCGGCGAGCGAGAGCTTCAGCCTCGTCCAGACAGTTGAGCAGTCGTCGACGACGATAGCTAACCGAAGAGATCTGGATGAGGATGGCCACCGTAATGTGGTTCCAACTGAGTAACCACACTGCGCAATCGTTGACGTTGTAACACGGCCATTCGACGGTATAGAAACTTTGTGTCAAAGTGAAAATGAGAATGAAAATGGAGATTACATGTACGAGTACGAGTACCGCCGAAGCACGATGACGCGACCCTGCAACATAATAGTTCAATTAGGTCACCATTTTATGAGAGCTCAGAATTGAAATTCGCATTTTATACCTTCGAGAGGATACTCAAGCACCTTACGCCGTATGTTGCTAGGAAACTGAGATGATCGCCAGTTCTCAATGAAAAATTGTACTGTATCTAACATGTTGACTCTCACGGACTTGGAATCGTTGCGTAGAATACAGAAGGCTCTTTTAACAATGAAAAAGAAACACGCTTTATTTTCTAAAACAAATAAAAGGTTTTACATTCGCGCAAACAAATTTCATACAGGTGAAAAATAGGTAAAGACGGGGGAAACAGATACACGAACGCATTAACAAAATTACGACGGCCTAAAATTACGGGTTTCGCGTCGGAATGTTTTTCGCTTAGCAGATTCACTTTCGTTATTAAGCGAATCGTCCGAGTACAAACTTAAAAGCCACGCGAGTTATTAGGGAATTTTTGGACCGTCTTCGGAACAGATACCGTGTAGAGACTTTTCATTGGTTCGGTAGGTACTCAACACTACACGATATCCGTTATCGAAAACTCCCTATTACAGAGTCATTTCCGTAATAATGGATCACAATAAAAACGTCTTTTAAAATTTTCACGACCCTCGGTATCGCCTTATTTGCCTTCAGACTCGCCGGTAAGCCAGTGAAGTAATGATGGAACGCCGAATCCAAATCCACTTTCAACTTTACCTGTAACCAAAAGCGTATGCGATGGAAATCAGTATTACAATTCGAGAAATAACAAAATTAAATGAAGCGTGTTGAATGAGCAAACGCTCCTACCCCCCCCCCCTCTACTCTTGTAACTTACTCCGTTGAGTAGCTTCACTCTGCTCTTCGTTAAAAAGTTGCATCTCGGTAGCGTGATATTGTCGGGAAGCTTCCGAAATCCGCGGATCTTTCATATAGTTGACTCTATTCAATTCTTCTAACCTGAAAACGAATACAAAAATAAAAATTAGTCTACAACTCGGTATTTCGATCAACTCTGTAACTTGCAGAGTAATAATTTCACGTCAGCCGACGCCAATAATACAAGCAATGTCAAGTTTCTGCTAAAATTATAAAACGAAATTGAACTTCCCTTCGCATTTTTACGGACTTTCGATTTTACTAATATTACAGTATTAATAAAACTCGAAGACTCCGCAACCTGGAAACTGACCTAGCCGTTTAAAAATTTTCAATACAGAATTACCACTACAAACGTCTTACTTGGTACTCAAATCCGAAGGTGGGGCGCCGGAATCATCGAAGGCATTTGACATGATGGAAGCTTCTCGCAGCTGCTCGTTTTGCCGAATTATGTTTGACAACCTTAATTGCAGCGAATCACGTTCAGATAACAGCTGAAATAATGAGAATAATTTTACATTTTTGTTTCAAAAGATTGCTTGAACGCCACCTAATACAAGATTCTCATTTCTTTAATTTTCAACCGAATGAGTTATCAACAATTATCATTCCAAAAGTTACTCCGTCCTCGATTTTGTAGTCTCTTTCCCCTCAGTTATGCTTAATCTGATCTTCTTTTAACCAACATTACGGTCAAGTTTTTATCCGACTATCACGAGGGGGGGGGGCTATCATCATCTGATCGATTGTGGTTTTCAACTCCTTCGGCGACACTAATGCCACCTGGATCGATCCCTAGCTCTTTGTTATCCGGATACCTCTCTTTTTCATCTGCCTAAGATTCGAACTTTTCCCAGCAGAGGTGATTGGGGAAAAAAGAGATCGCAGATTTTTAGAACATAGAGGGAAAAAATAAAAAAAGTAGAAGTAACGATTACGATAACAATATGAAATATGACAAACGGAGAAACACAGAAAACAAGACAGACAAAGAATAAAGGGACGTGATATCACAAGGAAAGAAGACAGACAGCCAAAGAAGACAAAGGAACAGACAATCATACCTGATAGTGAAACGGATAAATACTTACCAAACTAGTCTGCAAGCTCAGTATAATTTCTACTCATTCGTTTCAGTCTCAAAAACTGCGGAAAGTTTTGAATCTAACATTAAATCTATACCGTCCTATAGACTCGATAAAACTTCGTTAAGACTCTTTTAAAGAGGAGTCATTTTCATTGAATTGAATCAACTTTCGTCCAAACATTACTGATCCTTGATTTCCTTACTAGTAGTTCTAGTTACCTTTCTTTCTCTTCTTTTTCCCGGTATACATCAAAATAAGTGATGCGACTTCTAAATTATTATCATTCATTTTGAGACAAACTTACCTGCGTTAGTTCGCGAGTCAGCTCGACAACGTGCACGTCTCTAAGATGAAGTTGGTAAAGTGTCTCGTCTAATTTGGCGTGTAACTGCTGTACTTCGTTGTACTCTCTCGAATTTTTAATCTCCATCAATTCTCGCACCAAACTATCAATCTTCTTATTGCTTTCGGCCAACATCGATTTCAGTTCATTTACTACGCCATCGTCGTCTCTGTTGTCGACTACTGCATGCTGCTCGTGACCGTGTATATGGTCGTGCTCGTGTCCATGACGATGGGCATGTTCGTAATCATGATCATGATCATGTTCTTGTTCGTGATCATGGTCATGTTCTTGTTCGTGATGATGATCTTCATCGCGAGAGTGCGAAATGCTTTCTGGCTCGGGCAGTTTATGTTCTTCACCTCTGACGACGTTCACAGTGTGCTCGACGAACTGATTAATACCTTCGATCTGGTCGACAAAATCAAACGGGTTAAAATTTTTGTCGTACCTCACATCACTGATCAGTTTGAGCGTTTTATTTTGTAAGGCTTTGAGTATGGACTCGATTCGGGAAAGAACGGCGGCCGAATCGGCAGGCAACGGTGAACGAAGTTCGACTAACTTAGCCGCGATATTCTCTTTCCACGTGGTCAACAATTCTCCAGCGGCGAATTTCGCTGGAACGATATCGTACTCCTCGCATACTCGGTCAATCACATCGGTCTCTTGGGGTTCGACACCACGTCGCCATCCTTGGATCACGGAGTGGAATCGCATCGTTGGTGTCGACTGGCGAGCCACAGTCAAGTCTTCGACAAAAAGAACAGCGTCGAGCAAATATTTGTTTTCGCACTCCAGCCGCGTCGTTAGCGACACCAAATGCTCCAGCATGTCTCGATCAGCCTTTACCTCGACACTGGCTGAAATTTCTCCGCCAATTTCTCTAAATTTACTTAACACTACCTCTGTTGCCGGCAATTTTGAATAATATTTTACAACCAAATCGAACAGGTCGACGAACTTGAACGCAGTACTGACGAAGTTGATGTCTTCCACATTCAGTTCTTGATTCGACCATGCGTCGACTTCGTCAGCCGGCCAACTACTTTCGTCATACTTATCGAGTATTAGCGCTCGTAAACGATCCAAAACGTCCGACATGGAAAGCTGGCGAAGCGACGCGGTTTGAGTAGTCCTGTCTTGGTCCAGCACCGTTGTCTGGCTGCTTTGATGGAGCACATGCGGAGACTGCATCGACGAATCGGCCAGCAACTCGGGACGCTGAAAATCAATCGTCCGTGAATTTTCACCCAGCGGGTCGTGCGACTCAAATTGAGGTACCTGTTGGTACATATTCTGATACTCGATATCCTGCTTTTCCGGCAGTATCCAGTTGCTGTAGTCGTCCGCTTGCTCGTCCGGCTGCAGAATACCGCTGATCTCTTTAGTAATTTTTCCTTTGTAGTAGTCGAAGTACTTTATCAAGGTTGCAGGCTGCTGTTTCGGCAGATCTACGTCGGCGGCGATTCCGGCGTCTACCTGAACCGCCGTATCGACAGTGGCGAACTTCGATTGTCTCAGCTCGGCAATGTATTGCTCATATTTCTCTGTTTCGGATTCCACGAACGCATCCATGGAGCATCGGTACTGATGGAAGTCATCATCCTTTTGGCGTAACAGTAATTCTGCGTTGGCCAGTCGATCTTCCAGCAAACTCGACACGCTTCGCATTTCCGACAACGACGACTCGTATTTGGCGATTTCGGCGCGAGCCGCTTCGGACTTCTGTTGTAACTGATCTTCTACGATATGGTACTGTTCTCGCAAGGCACTCAACTCTCGATGCAGCTCGTTCAACGTGGTTCGCATTCGAGACGTTTCTTCATCGCAGACGACTTCCGCGTGTGCAGTCTCGATGTTGTCTACCTGCCATTCGTTTTGCAGTTTGTAGAATATGCGAAGCGCCTCTTCGGACGTGACCCGGCCGCGTCCGACTACCGCATCAACGTGGTTGTACAACTCAACATACCTACTACGATAGGACTCGCATCGGCGACGCAACGTGTCGTTCTCATTTTTCAAATCGGTTATGTTAGACCGCAGATCGTCCACTTGGCGTACGCACTCGGCCACCACCAGCTCGATAGACGTTTGCATTTCTTGCAGTTTGGAATACGCTAGCTCCAGATTTTCTTCGCTTTTCCTGAGCTCCGCTCGAGTGTGTTCGAGCTCCTCCGTATCGGCAGACGCTCGCCTCTCTTCCAACTGCGAATACACCTGCTGCAGATTCATCCTGGCCATTTCGAGGTCTGCCTCAGATCGCCTCAATGTCTCCTCGTACTCGTTCGAGCGTTCACGTTCCTCGGCAGCGGCTGCTTCGAGCTGGGCAACTAATTCTTGTAGTCGTGTCACTTCACCCTCGGATGACGTTGCGATGGCTTTGAGTTCGTTGTACTTACGTTTCCATAGCTCGGTCTCCGTGTTAACCCCGCCGTCCGAGCTGGTTTTGTTGATATTAGCTTTACAGTAGAGCTGTAGCCTTTGGTATTTGGTTTTAAACTTTTCGCAGTCTTCGTTCAACTTACGTTTTTCAGCCTCCAAAGCGTCGATACGCTGTTGGAACCCGCCGATAGTTTCGAGCGGCTGACTAGCGGCTTCGTATCGCTCACACATACTCGCCAGCTCACGCTTTTCATCTTCCAACAACTCGAGTCGGCGTTCGAGCTCGTCCACTCTTTCTAGCCACCGTTGCTCATTCTCAACTATTTCCAACTGACGACGTTCGTAGTTAGTTAGCAGTTGGCGGTTTTCATCCTCCAAACCAGCCAGTTGACGTCTTAGTTCGGAAATGGTCTGCTCGTCCAGTCTGGAATCCTGGCAGCCGCTTGCTTTGCTAGGTAACTCCCGTTCTTGCAGATTTACGATCAGCTGCGAATTTTCTCGCTCGATGAGCACCAGCTGCGAGCGCAGCTGCTCGCATCTGTCTATCAACGCCGAATTCTCCTCCTGCAGAGCACTTACTTGCTGTCTCAGTTCGCGGGTGCTGAATGTCAGCTCGTCGTTGACCCGTTTCATCGCTTCAACATCGAGTTCTTCACTCGCCCGTTTTGACTTGTACTGTTCGCATAGCTCCGCCTGCCGCGTATTCTCCATCTGCAACGAATGTATCTGGCGCCGCAGCTGATCGAGGTCGCATGCCTGATTTTCGTTAATGTTTTTCAACGACTCCCACTGGTCATCTCGCACCAACAACTCGCGTTCGTAGTCCTTCATTCGAGTCTTGGACTGCTCGCAGTATTCCTTCAACTCTCCGTTCTCAGTGTCGAGCGTGTCGATCTTACGTTCCAGCTCAGTCACCATTCGTTCGATGTTCCCTTTTTCAACCTCCAACAATCGGTTACGTTCCTGCAAGTCATGTATTTCGTTCGACAAGTTCGCGTTTAAGTCCTCTGCGAACTGCACCCGCTCCTTGAGGTAACCACCGCTCTTAATCTCGTCTGCCAGCTGTTCTCTGGCTTCTTTCAGCTGTCGCGTCAGAGTCGTCACTTCTCGCTTCAAATCGTCGACTTCTCGCTGCATTTCCGCCTCCCTATCCGCGTGCACCGTTTGAAGCTCGAACGCGTGTTGACTGGCAGCCTCTAATTGGTGCTGCAAGCGTTCGCTGTCTTCGGCGCGCGCGTACCACGACAGCCGCTCGTTTTCGTACTCGATCGCTTTCTCGCTCATCGAGCGCACACTTTCCAGGAGCTTATCGTTCTCGCCACGTAACTGGGCGCACCTGCGCTTCCAGCTGTCTTCGTCGTCGCAGTCGCGCTTCTGCAACACGACGAAATCGTTTTCTAGTTTATCGTTTGAGTCCTCCAGCTGCTCGCACGTTTGACGCAAGCGATCGCATTCTCTGGTTTTGGCATCCAACGCGTCTTTTAGCTTTTGAATCTCATCGACGGAACCGGCGGCCAACTCGACGGACGTCAGTTTGTTACGCAAGTCGTTCAGCTCGTAGCGCAACTGTTCGTTCACTATCTCCAGCTCCTGATCCCGCGAGGATAAGTCTCGATTTGAAGCCTCTTCCAAAAATTTAATGTTTTCCCGGGCTTTAGATAGTTGTTCAGTCAGCTCTTTATTCACGCTTATTTCGCTCTGCACTTTCGCCTTCATCGTGGCTAAGATTTTCTTCAGTTTGACTTCTTGATTCTTGCTGTCCTCGTTTAGCGCCTCTAATTTACTCAACTTCTCGTTCGTCTGTTTGACGAGATCTTGCGACTGCGAGAAAGCGTACATTTTATCACGCACGATGTAGAAAGCAGATTCCAATTTCTCGCCGACTTTGTCGATGCTGCGTAGCAAATCACAGTCGTCGTCGACAATACTCGCGGTCTCGATATCGCTGCTCACGTCATCCGTTAGGAAAGAATAAAATTCGTTGGTAATCATCGCGATGCTTTCAACTTTTGGTCTCACAGCATCCACGGCGATCGCTCCGCTAGCTGCAAAAGATTGTTTCCTGTTAGAAAAGAACAACCGAAGAAGAGGAAAATGCAAATCTAATCGAAAATCGTTGTACCTGGCAACACCTTGGATTTCCTTTCGTCTTCTTCCCGCGAAGATTCCTATAAATGAAGAAACGAAACATACTGTGTTACTACGAAAGCAGGTTTACGTAAATAATATGCTAGATGCCGGTGAGAAACGAAAGAAATGAAAAGAAAAGAACTCCGAATAGTTCGGGCAGTAATACAGAAGAAACACTACGGATCGCTGCACTGATGCGTGTACGTGCGCTCGAATAAACGAATAATTTTTCCCATCTACGCGTGCAGACGAT
Organism: Acanthococcus lagerstroemiae; assembly: GCA_031841125.1. Lineage (NCBI taxonomy): Eukaryota > Metazoa > Arthropoda > Insecta > Hemiptera > Eriococcidae > Acanthococcus > Acanthococcus lagerstroemiae. The sequence goes on from JAJSSI010000290.1 coordinate 10,703, forward strand.
CGAAATATTTGATATGAAAAGTCGACCGGAATTTGAGCATTGTTTTTACCTCATTCGGTATAATCATCGCTTTCAGCTCGCTCTTTTCATTTTCTAATTGAACGATCTTCTCTCGCAGCTGGGCATTTCGACTCACTAGTCTACAGCGAGCGAAATCTGATAATTTCAGATCGTTTTCAACCTGTAAGTACCTGTAAATAAGAAAGACACGATATCATACTCACAAATCAAATACCTTTCATTATTGCACTGGCGAGGCTAGAGTTTTCGAATAAAATCTAATAGCTCACTTTTTGCGAATCACTTGCAACTGGTTGCAAAACTCGTCCCTAGAATTAATGACTTTTTCGATAGCCATCGCGTGCTCCTCTTTTAAACGTTGTATCTCCTCTTGCGACTGCTCCAATGAACTCATGTGTGCGGAGTGCGTATTCGCAATCGATTCGTTCAGCGTTCTGATTGCTTCATTTTTCTCGGATAATGCGCGATTTTTCGCAACCAAACTATTCTGAAAACAGAAATATGACGTTGCTCAAAGTTTCTTTTTCTGGCATTCGACAAAACAAGAAAAAGCGAGCGATAAGTACCTGAAGATGAGATACGGATGCCTCTAGTCTTTCAATTTTTATTCTCAACGAAAACGAATCATCGTTGGCATTATCCTAAAACGTAATAGTTCGTATTTCAACATGACAATACAATATACGTCGAACCAGACACCAAAAAGTAGTAAGGAAAGTCAAGCGCGAGAAGAAGCCCCGAGTGTGTCGACATACAGTTGGGAAAATCTATCTCTCCGTCGTAGGAATCTCAATTCACGAAGGGCTGACGGACTGTTGTAACCAAACTTTCATTTAGCTACTGCTTACACTCTGCCAATTCGTAGACAACTAACAACGACGACGAAGTAAACATAGAGTCGTGTACCTCACGTTTCAATTCCTTAGTATTGTCGGAGATATTTTTGTGAATCCTTTTGACCGTCCGAACTTTATCTACTACAGCTTCGTTCCTTTTTTTCGACTCCTCGAATAGTAACCTGAAAACGTAACCGTAATCTATCGACAAAGCTACTCGTACAAATACGTAAGTGTACGTCAAATACAGTGATACGGAAGTTAGCGATACTGTACCTGTCTTCTTTCAGCTTCTGAGCAACGTACAGTGATCGCTCGCGATACCGCTTTAGTTCCTCGGGGGGTTCGTAATCCTGTAATAGCATCGCAACACTCGCGTGTTTTGTATTGCTCCGAAACTTATGCAAAGAGCTGGCGATTTCCTGCGAAATAACTAGATTAATATGTCGCTCGAATCAAAACGAAACGGTAAATTGCGAGATGACAGTAATTTACTTCTGCTTTCCGTTTCATCGACTCTACGTCAACAGACACTGAAAGGTCGTGCGTGCTGGCCGCCGAACTACTACTGTTGGCAGGATTAGGTATTGCCTGAGAGCCCTCTGCCATATCAAATGGCGAATGCGAGGTATCGTCGGCACTGCTATTTCCATTATCTCCGCTTTCAACGTCGTCCTCGTATAGCAGACAAAAATCACTACTGCCAGATCGTCTCACCGAGTCGTTAATTTGAAGATTATGGTCGGTGTCGCCAGTAGATGAGGACGCCATTGAGTTGGATTCTTCCGCCATTTGTGAAGTACAGATCTAGAAAAAATTGACCATTTTCAAAGATTTCTGAAGTAATTTCGTCGAATCGACGTACTAAACAGTTTCCTTCAAAATATTTCTCGTCACTGGTCTATAAATGAATCTGCAACTACTACTTCCGGTTTCTAGTGTCAGTTCGACATCTAATTATCTTGTAAAAAGAATCTCGTGACGGCGCATCCTAGGTTGTCTCTGTGCGTCTAAATTAATTACTTCGGCAGTACGAGTGCACCACATGTAGCATAAATTGGTACTCGAGTAACATTCATTCGAAGACGAGTTGAAAGTCTAGAGATGCTGATAAGTCGTGTCAATCTATCGAATAACTGGGAAACTGACCTGAGCAGCTGAAGATCCGAAACTAGCATAATAAGCAACAATATGTACACCACTCGATCATAAACATAATTACAGGGGTAAATATTATCGACACGAAAATAGTAACCACTGTATTGATTAACTGGTGCTTCGTATTAATTAGTACGTGTTGGTTCTAGTTTAAGAAAATAAATTCCTATCTAACATAATATATGATACTAACTGATAAGTAGTCGACGTGACCACGTGACAGTAAGGCAGCTAAAGCATAGGTATATTGAGTCGCCATATTGGGGCGCGTTTGCGCACAGGTCCCTTTCTTCCTGGCAGGTCACAGATAAATGATTGCCAAAAACATCCACCAGATGTCAGTTACATTTGTTGAATTTTCTGAAGTTCATTCCATCCTTCCATCCATGCTATCCATGCTACTTAATTGAGATAATATCCTTGCTGCCACAAAACGCATATCAAAGTATCAAACCATAAACATCGAAAGTCATAAGCTTATAAGCGAAAAAGCACTATTCTCAGTTTGTTGCAATCCGCAATCGTCAGTCATTGCATTCTTTATCGTTAGTAATAATTTGGATTATTTTACTCGAGTCAAATGTTTTGAATTGGTTTTTCCTAATTGAATGAGTTTCTGTATGCTAATTGATTTTCTTGTAAACGCCTCCATTCACCAAGAAAGAGATGAACAAGAAGTGCGCTCGTTGTGATAAAACCGTGTACCCGATTGAAGAATTGAAATGCTTAGACAAAGTGAGCCTGCAATTTTATCATACGGATAATCTACAAGTAGTACGTTATGTATCCAGTAATCTCTGACAACGTTCGGTATTTCAGTCGACTATTCATGTTGCCTTTGTTCTCGTAGCCCGTTACATTTCGAGTTACTTTCACCGTTACTGTATTCGATTACTTTCCTTAATATGACCATTGGGCCTACAAAATTTCAACTTTTTTACAGCTGTGGCACAAACAGTGCTTCAAATGTCAATCATGTGGCATGACTCTAAATATGCGAAACTACAAAGGGTTCAACAAGGATCCGTACTGTGACGCGTAAGTATGACCACATTCTTTCTCAGTCCGAAAAGTGATGATTCAGTTTCGATCGCCTCCCTTTGGACTCATTTAGTATCGTATTCTAATTTGTGGGCTCTCTTCTTGGAGGATTTGGCTGTTAGTGAATTGTACAACAAAATATGTTTGCCGAATATGTCCTATAAGTCTGCGTACGCGGCGTCCAAGTCGGAAGTTTCAAACTAGGAATCCTGTAGCTCGTGAATATTGATCTTGAAATAGAGATTACTCCTGTAGAAATGCATTGTATAAACCAAAAGAAGGCTCTAATCGCAAATCCTGGTTTGAACGAATGATTTTTGAAATTTCCGTCTTTTGACCGTGTCTCCGCCAAATGAGGGTTTCTGAAACCATCTTATTTTCAAAATAACGCATTCGTTACAGTTACCGTGCGGAATTACGCTCGTAATTTGATACGCAAGCACGGTACTTGTACGTAGTTTCGGCGCGCATTGGAAATACCGGGAGAATCTACGTTTTAGTCTGTTATTGTTGTAGGCACGTACCGAAAGCGAAAGCGACTGTCGTTGCTGAAACACCCGAGTACAAACGCATCGCCGAAAATACAAAAATTCAATCGAATGTAAGTTTTTGACCTTTTCGATAGACTCGTTCGAATTCTGAGAGCAGTATTTATTCGGTAAACGATTTTCACAGGTAAAATATCACGCCGACTTCGAGAAAACGAAAGGTAAACTCACGCAAGTAGCCGATGATCCTGAAACTCTAAGACTGAAAGCGAATTCGCAGATACAAAGGTAAGGAAGGCGATTGGAACTCCGGTGGATTCCTCACGAAACTACGGGTGATTTGTAATTTATAATTTTTGAATTTCGTCGATTAGCAACGTAGCCTACCACGGTGACTTGAAGAAAAAAGCTGAAATGGAGCAGAGGAGGATATTGACGTCAGAGAATGGTCAAAAGGAAGAAATATCGAGTAAACGTTTGTCGAATTTACCGTACTCGGTCGCTACGATACTGCGACCTACTATACACCTATACAGTATAATGCTTGAAAATTCGAGTCTCGACGACCTTCCGCCGAGAATCGTTGATTGCGAATGTAATTCGAACTCGTTTTTTCCAGATCACCCGAATATGCCACATTATAATCAAATACCCAAATCAGTACCAGAATCATACGTTAAAACGGCCGAACCATCCCGTTCGGTAATCAAAAATTCTCCGTATTCGGCCAGGCAGTCATCCACTGTTATATACACCTCGAATAAAGGACCTTGTAAGTTGTAAATGACTTATTTTCTGTATACGATCTTCTTTGTGTTGTAATGTGATCAACTTAGCCGTATTTACCGACGGTATTTTATCGTTTCAGTTGGCATAGGATTGTTTCGCGATCAGTAAGTCGTGTGTGTATATGATGTGTTCTTGTATCGAGTTTTTCTTATTCGCTTTTTCTTCGCTATCATTCGGCCTTTATGCGACAATAGTTCAGGCATTTTCTCGAAGATAGTTATAGTATCGCTTGTTCGCGAAAACGTTGATCGATAAGGTTTATTTATGCGCTTGAGACGGTAATACTTAACGTTGACGGATGTGTAGTTTCGATTTACACCTTGAAATTTCTCCTGGTGGTGTTTCTTGTGATTAATGAGAATTTGACTATTTTGGTGCAACTTATAAATCAGTACCAAGTTACATATCCTATTTTTCTCGCTTAATTTGTTGAAAACTAAAAAAGTATCCGTATATATGAAATGGAATGCTGCCTCGATCAGTTTTGTGGCTTTCACGTTCTTGACCAGGGCCACTCCTATAAATCCTGTCGAAAATGTAGATTCGGGTCACTATTTGAATCCCTAACTGAGAATTGTACTCAGATTTATCAGCGGGATCACTTCCGCAGTGTCTTGATGATCTTCTTGGCCAAGATCATACTTCCCACTAAACAAACTTGAATCAGTGTTTACGAGTCCGAGTAAGTTTCAGCAGGATTTTTAATGAGATTCAAAAGGAGTTCTCAAGTGAAGCCATATCGTGAGACCAGCAAACGATGTGAGAAGAATAGGGGGTAGCCAATTACAGCCAGTGGATTCTTCTTTGAGTCGAGGCCTCAGACGATAATCTCCCCTTGCAACAGTTGTAAGATTGCCATTATATTGGACGGGCACCGACTACGCTGTTCGAGATTCTACTAGAAGTAGTCTTTACCTTCCTCTTAATTCGGATTTCCAGTCTGCGTTAATTACTTGTATCGAGAACATCAGATTTGAGTCCTCAAATCTTCCATCAAGGATTGCACGAGATTTTGTGTTATTATATAGTGTTGATACTCTTACACGCAGATGTTCTCATTGCCGCTCGAATATAGGCTCTCTGATACAGCTAAAACTCGATGTTAATAACTTTCTTCTTTCATTTTTCTATTGCAGTGAACACAAATTCAGGTAGGTCTGTTGGTTCAATAGCTGATCTGGATCCGGTTAATAACTTCTACGGATCGCTCGCTTGTCCTCCGAACGCGCAATACGAAAGTCGTATGATGCCGCCTCCCAAACAGGATCTCTCTAAATCTGGTGTAAGTAATACTGTTAATTGGTTATTCTGGTACACTAGCCGAACGATCTGCCTGTGTGGTGCACGATTTAGGTGGCTTAGGTCTGTGTGTTTCGAAATAAGGATAATTTTCCCCATGTGTATCTGGGGCATTGAAAAATCGCGGAAATGAGCTTAGGAGAGATTTTGGATTTCGCAGCGGCAACACCAGGTTGTGCTCTTTACTTCTTATAACACCTACTCCTAAGGAACTTCGGCGTAGAGTTGGTGAGCATGCTTTTCATAATTTAAGCAAAGAATTAAAAAAAAAAAAAAAAAAAAAAACGAGAAAATGTCAGATTTTTCGGACGTAGGTGAACTAATACTTTGATAATATTAACGCTTGGAGAAGGGTAAAAAATAAAATACAACTGTACGTATTGATTGGAAAAGTCGTAATATGAAATTTACAGCGTGTTTTTTTTTTGTTTTTTGTTTTTTTCAGGATAAAAAGAAAATAAATTAAAAATAACTGAATTTAAACAGCGTAAAATTTCTTATCTGAAAGGGTCGGAATGTTCTTTCTCTTCGGAATGTAAATGTAGGCTTGCGATATTGTACGTCGAAAAAAGAACACTCCATTGTCCCCAGGACGACCTGTTAATTGTATTCGGCATGACTAGTGGCGTCAATTCATTTCTGGTATTTCTGTGCCCTAAGACCCTGCTCCCCCTTTTACCATGAAGAGATACCTCTCTCACGATTCGAGATAGATCTACTGATGAACAAAACGGCCCAACATTGACGAATAAGAGAGGCATGAAGTGCCGAGAAAGAAATTCACATGTGTAAAGTAGTTGGGCAGCAGCGTGGTCCTGGAAGAAAAATCCACTAATCTTGGTTGAAAATGCTGCGAAAAAGAACGGGTTGGAATTGAAATAACTCGTGGAACTGTTTGGCTTAAGCGTGGGCTTTGTTTGTTAACGGTTTCATGAAAACGAAGTATCGATGGCCAAAATAATGTTCCAACATTTGAAATCGAATTGGACATCCGTTCCTTTCTGACAGGTTATTCGCCTTTCTTTTTCATTACACTCGATTAATTGTACGAATTCTGTTATCCGCGCTAGTGAATTCGCGTAATTTATTCCGTGCGGGTCATACTCGTGGTTCGATTCGAAGACGTATCGTTTTTACGGAGTGAGGATTCAAAGGGTTAATATAGAAAATATTCTCTTCTGTTGCAGAATATTTACAGAGCCATGTACGACTACGATGCTCGCGAATCGGACGAAGTATCTTTCATAGATGGAGACATCATTTTAAATTGTGTTCATATTCACGACGGTTGGATGTCTGGTGTGGTACAGCGCACCGGGCAGTGTGGTCTGTTGCCAGCCAATTACGTAGAGTCGATTATTATTTGATTAGGCTGACAGAAGACGCACACCGGGATGTGTATATCCTCGTATTGGTTAAACAGTTGACCTAAATTTTCTAATTTTTTTTCCTTCGCCTTTTAACGTTTATTCGATTGCCACACACGTTTTCTTTTACAAATTCGAATGATTCCTGAAAGACTGCCGTACCCACCTCGAATGCATCACTGGTATGCAATTTCTAATAATATTTAAATCAAATGGTGTACGTAAAATTTGTCATTGCGAATTAGTTTCTCTCTCTCTCTCTCTCTCTCTCACACACACACACACATAAACACATCAAATTGTGAACCCCAAACTTAATTCTCGTGACTGTTATTTTGCTTAATGTTTTTTAATTGTTTTATAGTATTTGTTGATATTCTTGTTGAATTTGGGTTGTAAATCTTCGTGTTTTGTTATTCCGAGATTGGTGACCAGCTTTTTGGCATTCGTCGCTATCCGGAATTGGATTCTCGAGCGCGATTACTAAACATTGTTTTCTCAAGTAATCTCGGCTTATTGTGAATTTCACAACTAGTAATAAGTCATACTCGAGTTCTCGATGAGATTCGTGGCAGAACTCAACTTCATGCGGTCGTGTGATTATGAAAATTTTCATTCCGAATTTGTTCCTACAACTTATTTATTCTTCCCATTTTGAATGTAACACAACCTCGCACTCATTCTGCATTCCCAGTATGCGCCCGGCTGCTTCATTCCTTCTGCGTCGCATATAGTTGTATACATTCCATTTTAATGGTTATAAGCGATGGGTTTGCCATGTGTCTAGCAATTGATTTCGACTCGCACGGGGGGTCGTAACCAGTATTACAGGCGCGAATTTCAGCGGTGTGTTGATTTTTTAACTCAGGGAAAGGGTAGTATAGGTAATTTCTTTGTCATAGAAGATCACATCCTTATAAGCGCATACTGCCCTTGGTCACGGACTTGTCTGTTCTATTGTTCAACTTCTAAATATCCTGATAGCCGTACGAAGCTAATCGATTTTGCAAATAGAAGGCAATAGTAAGACTTAGTGGGACCTTACATTAGGACGTACTCTATATGGCGTTTGATTGAAATATTCTAATCTACGTGTCTAGTACATACATTTTTCGATCTAGGGGAATTGCGATCTAGGTCCTTTTTATTCGGATTTGTGGAAAGAATGTTTATGGGTCTTTCTACGCGTTTATTTTATCTATTACTATTGCCTTCTGTAGGTTTCTATAGAAATAGAGAGTGACCTGTCTTGCTTCTTGATCGAATCTACTAATTCTGGTAATGATGATTAGGTATACGGCGAAGGTGGACTTCATCTAAGTACAGTTGCACTCTCTGCAACAGCGAAGAGGAAATATTTTTTCATTGTAGTCGTACCCACACGAGTTCACCCTGACTTGATTTCATTTCCCCCCTTGGGATAATTCCTCGGCCTGATTTATTGGCTGTTCTCGTCTTCGTCATATTTTTAGACTAATTTTTCGTTAACTCTTTTTGTTTTTAAATACGTATAATATGTATTTAGAAATTTAGACGCGTCGTCGCATCGATTGTCGAATTTTAATTTCCTTCGAGGGTTTCAGTGGCAGCTACTTCAGTATTATTTTTCTTTTTAGTCGCATTTAAGCGATCGTATTCCGAATGAAGAACGTATGTTCGTGATTGCTGTCTACTTGTACGCAGTCGCATTTTTATATTATCTCTTCTGTTCGGCTCTGCCCTTTCTTTCACTCATTCACCTTTTTCTCTTGCGCACATCTTATTCATTTATTCCTTACTTTTTTTATATTTTTATTAGCTCCGAATTGATTATTTTACGATTACAATAACACCTGTATTATATCGATAATACTTAAGTATTTGTTTATTTTATTCAAAAATGAAAAGATTTCGACGTCGATATTGTTTTATTGGCTACACACGTGTAAAAGTCCGGCGTCTTAGAATTTACGTAACTGAATTCCTGGAGTAGACCGAATTTTGGTGAAGATGCTCATTCGACAATGATGAGCTTGGTAGAACTCGTCACATCATCTCTACTATTTGGTGTCACTCGATCCTAGCGGGCGAAAAGTTGTAAATTTTCACTTTTTAATGAGTAATTGCTTTCGGAAAACCGGTTAGATCACGAAGATCTCCCCCGCACTGGCGAGGGAGAATACACCAATCGTGAATCTGTGTGCAGTAAAAAGCGACTGAAAGGCGGCTGTCGGCTGAAGAAGCTTCTAGTGAGAAATTGACAGGGAGATAGACAAGAAAACAATGCAGCGATAAAAATGGGGTATTGACTGTTCCTCGCCTTAACGAGTAAAAGTTTCCATAAAGACCATTCCCCAAGTTTCATCCCGGGAAAACCTGCCACCTTGTTGAGTGGGGTTTACTCAAGACGAAGAACGTTTCGAAATTTAACGCTTGTGAGGGACAGCAGTATTCGTCAGTACCAATCTGAAGCGTGGAAAAAACCAATCGTTTCTGCAATTTATTGCCTACCAGGGTATCGCATTCGCAGTCACAAAGTTCCAACATTTTTTCCACCCGTTTGGAAAAATGTAAGTTTTCTGGGAGGAGACTATAGTGCCAAACATGTCAGATGGGACAGCAATGGCGAATTGAAACCTAAAATGCTGCGGGAAAAATGTCATTACATCGGTCCAACTTAACACGTTCTTTATACCTCCGCCATATTTCCTCATGCTCCTGTTTTCCTTTCAGCCACTGCATCGGTCCACTGTTTCGAAAACCGTGATAGCAACTTGTTACTCCCTCTCTGCACGTAACATGAAAATCAAAGGAAAATTACCCCGAGGAAACGTCATAAATCTATGTACAGAAATCCTAGCCTTCCTTTTCTGTTCCTCAGCCGACCATCAAGATCTAAAATTTGGAGCGTTGATCTCATTGTAATTCTAATTTTATTCACATTGTTATCCTTCGATTGCTTTTTATTACCGCCTAGTTAGTTTTATATATGCAACATATATAGCATCGTTGCATTTTTTTTTCAACTGTACAAACGAAGGGGTAGAAGTGACGACTAAATACGGGCCGTATCAACAGTTATGGGTCATTTTCCAGGAAGTGGGCATTTTGAGCTTTACATTTTTTTCTTTCTTTTGCTTTTCGGTCGATTTTTCTATCGTATCTTACTTTTATTCACTCCAATGTCAAAATCACAATTTGGCCCATATGTTAATGCAACTCTCGTAAACACGCAAATTTCTTATAGCACTAACATAAGCTAAGGGAATGAAGTTATGCCAATAAAAATGTCGTGCGGGTAACTTTGCCTCGGTATGAGATTCTCACCGAGTAACCTAAAACTAATGAGGAAAAAACCCGTCTCGTCGCAAACAAGAATGACTAATACGAATTAGAAATCGTCGCCAGGGACAAGAGAAGTCATCCCGTAAGCACTATTAGCTTGCCAAAATCAATTTTACGAATGCGCCGTCTCCTTGCAGCCTCTCATTGTTACAGGTATGTGAACAAAAAGTAGAAAAAAGGTGACACATATATGATGACTCTTCTTTCTCGCCCACAGACGGAGGTATTCTTTCTCCTCGTGGGCATGTGGGGTCCTCTCAATTGACTTATTTTATCTCGAACGGAGGTTACAAGATATTTGAAGTGTGAGTTTGTGAGGTTCGTCAGCGCCGGAGAAAATGATTACACGAGGTTCGAATCGTAACTGTATTAGGACTTCTCTTAATCTACTATTGTATACAAATGAACAGCATGAACGACAGAGGCACGGGGACGGCTTTTGCAATGAGGCTTAATACTTCTTTCGTTAGGTCAGAGATCGTAAGCGTCGCGACGGTTCTGTCCCGGAGTACCAGACACCTGGATGCTGTGACCGGAGCGTATCGAAAATTCTCGGTTGAATATCCGTAACAGTGCACCAGATGCTGGATGCAGCACGCAGCAAAGTACATCGAAGCAGAATGTGCGACCTCTCTTCGGTTCGTGGCCGGAGCACCAGACACCTGGATGCTGTGACGGGAGCGTATCGAAAATTCTCGGTTTGGATATCCTTAACAGTGCACCAGACACCTGGATGCAGCACGCAGCGGAGTATACCAAAGAAGACTGTGTAGGAGCCTCGACTCGACGAAAAGTTTCTCTCTAATGGCCACCGTTCGAGTTTATATAGCCTGACCGTGGCTGCTTTCACCAGTCGTGACGTAATCTAGAGGGTGTAAAACACAACCCTCCGAGAGACTCGTTGCCAGCGACATGGTCGCGCTACGAGCCAGATTTCTCTCTGAAATTAGGGGTTCGCAAGCTACGCGTGCGTAACACAGGACAACCAGTGTACTGACCAACCGACTCGAACAAAATACCTGGTCATCTGAAATTATTAATTTCTTCGTCACTCGCGTGGGATACGCAGTAAATAAATAGTTGTAGCGACCTGTCGTCCAATCAACACTCCGGAGACAATACAAATTAGCTCCGCCAATATCGACAAAGAGTGCGCTAGCTCGCTGTAAAACACAGAAAAACGGACTGAAAAGTGTCTTGAAATGAACTTGAAACGAAGAGTAAACCCGACGCGACGATGCCCCTGAAATGTACAGCGCAAGAGCAGCTATAATCTGGGAAACTGCGTGGAACTGCCAGCTAGGGAAAAAGACATTCCTAAACTCAACTATGCTGTGAAAAAAGTCCGTATAGCTAACTGCTTGTGTGCTAGAGTATTTGATATTTCAACCAGGGCATGCGAGGGTACAACAAAACTTCATTATTTTCCCTAAAACGTTTTTTTTTTTAACTTCTATTTTCGGAAAATGTTAGACAGGGCAGCGTGCTTGCCAGCAAGTTCAAGTGCCTCAATCTAGAAATAGGGAAAAAAGAACAAGTAGCATTTACTCGGAGAATTTGAAAAAACGCCAAGAACACGGATTACTTGCTTTGGAAGACCACGAAGAGACTTGAACGAACAAACTCATCTATCTCTACTGAAAAGGCATGAGAACAGATGGGCCCGAACTGCAGTTTCCCAGAAGCGCGAAATTGGGAAGTGTTGTAGATGAAAAGCGCAAATTTTTTTCGCGCTTTTCGATTCAAACAACTTGGGGACGAAATTCAGTCCGAATGTAGTCGTCCTCGATTTTGAGAAGGCGGCACATTCAGCGGTGCGTAAAGTATTCCCTTTATGCCACATAAAGTGTTGTCGCTTTCACTGGGGTCAAAGCCTTATTCAGAAAAATTCAGTCATTGGGACTGAAAAATGAATACTCCACAAAAGATACAGAAGCTGGCGAGTGGTTGAGGATGTTTTTCGGACTTGCCCTCTTACCTCCTGATCAGAGATTAGGTCAGCAGTGCCGTTACAGATTTAATTGCAGAACAACCTCGTACGCCCCGACAATTACACGAATTTTTCAAGTACGTGCGGCATGCCTATACCGACGACGACAGTCGATTTCCTCCGACTTTATAGGCTGCTAGTGCGGATGAGGAACTCGTCTTTACAACGAATGGTGCTGAGGCTTTTCATAGGGATTTGAAAGATATGTTCCACAGTGCTCACCCTCATATTCACATTAACTCAAACCTACTTGAAGATTAAGAAACCATAACGTAATCGTTGACTAAGCAGAGAACAGTTGGAGCGCCTTCGCTATATTAAAGATACATGGACTACATATTATGAAGAAGGAAGAATCAGTCAACGTAAATTTATTAAACGCGTAGGATAAAAATTTGCTCCTACTGCGCTGTTTTAATCATGTTCGATTTGTAATCGTATTTTGCGCCTTTTGTACTTACTGTAATATTTCAAAATTATAGTTTGCGCATTTCGTCCGGTCAAGTTGCAATCCTTTTTTGCCCTTTTCGTACATTTTTTTCAAATTTCGCGCTTTTCGACTACAGCCAGCAGAACGAACATTGTAAACAAAAGGATAACAAAACAAAAAAATTCCCCATTTTCATTACAATGGTAAGAATTTTTTCTGAGAGGATGGTGGTTGTTGATATACATGTTGTATTCAGAATAATATGAAGAAAGAACGGAGATCCCCGCATTGCAGTTGTTTCCCATAAGCGTCATTCTACAAAACAAAACAAACAAAAAAAAGCTTGTGATTTGTGTCTGGACGGTATTACGACATTAATTCGCAATATCTTCTACATTTTTTAATTCCCTTTATATTGTTTACTTTTCGACTATAAAATAAGTCAATTGAGAGGACCCCACATGCCCACGAGGAGAAAGAATACCTCCGTCTGTGGGCGAGAAAGAAGAGTCATCATATATGTGTCACCTTTTTTCTACTTTTTGTTCACATACCTGTAACAATGAGAGGCTGCAAGGAGACGGCGCATTCGTAAAATTGATTTTGGCAAGCTAATAGTGCTTACGGGATGACTTCTCTTGTCCCTGGCGACGATTTCTAATTCGTATTAGTCATTCTTGTTTGCGACGAGACGGGTTTTTTCCTCATTAGTTTTAGGTTACTCGGTGAGAATCTCATACCGAGGCAAAGTTACCCGCACGACATTTTTATTGGCATAACTTCATTCCCCTAGCTTATGTTAGTGCTATAAGAAATTTGCGTGTTTACGAGTTGCATTAACATGTGGGCCAAATTTAGATTTTAACATTGGGATGAATAAAAGTACAATACGTTTGAAAAATCGACCGAAATGCAAAAGAAAGAAGAAAAAAAGAGGAAAATTTAAAGCATAAAATGTCCACTTTCTGGAAAATGACCCATAACCGTTGATACGGCCCGTATTTAGTTGTCACTTCTACCCCTTCGGTTGTACAGTTGGAAATAATGCAAAGAAGCTACATATGTTGCATATTTAAAATTAACTAGGCGGTAATGAAAAGCGATCGAAGGATAATGATGATTTCGTACGGGAATAATAATAATTACAATGAGATCTTCGCTCCCAAATTGTAGATCTCGAAGGTCGGCTGAGGAAGAGCAGAGGAAGGCTAGGATTTCTGTACATAGATTCATGAAGTTTTCCTCGGGGTAATTTTCGTTTGATTTTCATGTTAGGTACAGAGTGGACGTAACAAGTACCTATTACGGGTTTCAAATCAGTTTTGTTTTTTTTAGCAATCATAGATTAGGCAATCAGCGGAAGTCTTAGTTCTTAGTATAGATAGAAAAGAGAGGCAGACAGACAGACCTGCAAGCTGACAACCATTCGTTGATATGTAGCAAGTCCAAAATACCTTGGCTCTCAAGCTCTCAACCCCCCCCCCCTTCCGTGCTGATCGTGATTCATTTTGCTTAAGGGAGGTGAGAGTCGCCAATGGTCCAAATTATTTTCAAC
>JAJSSI010000291.1:0-25000 GCA_031841125.1 Acanthococcus lagerstroemiae
TTATACAAAGACCTACTGACATACCACAATATCATGTTGTTCAATTCCATTTTTGTCTGTAAACTCTAGATGTAAAAACGTATTTTCTCTCTGTAGCAACATTAGCTATTTTGGGTATGGCTCTAAATCGCTCTGACCGGATGAATTGTTTAAAAAAACAAAAAACAAAAAAAAACGTGTGTACGAAAATTAAGCAAGCTTTTTGAAAAATTGTAGCGACATTTTCGAAGAACGATCGAAGAGTTATAACAACAATTTTGAACTTTAAAAATTTTGAGAAAGTTGAAAATGAGCATGGTTTGATACTACAGGGTGTCTACCGGTCATCTAAGTCATCTATTTTGAAAATAGATCATTTCAGTGATCTGAAGTCGACTTTTTTCGCTGTAGGTCATTTAAAAAATGTTTATTCTATCAAATAGTTGAAAAAAAAACTGCCAAAGTAACCAAAGTTTCTTGTACAGACATCAGCTAATGAGTAAATAGATGAAATAGAAAAAAAGAATTGAAGTAATGTTTTAAATGCGACATAGAGAAGCAACAGAAAAGTCAGCGATCGGAGCAAGCAAAAATTGTTTTGAGGCTACTGAAAAATTGAATACAGGTTTTCTAAAGTCGTCTTTTTTATTTATCCATTCTAGTAGTAGACATCCTGAACCACAAGGTTTCAACTAATTGGAGTACAAAAATTTTGTACGATTTATGAAAATTTGCAGCAGTGGGGCCCACCATAGGGGAGGTAAGTTTTCGGTAGATGCTGGAAACTTTGTGGCCGGTGGGTGGACGGTCGAGCGAGTGGGAAGGGGTTACAATATCAAAAAAATAATAACTAATAAACATAAAACCTGAACAATCACATTTACCGGGAGGGGAGAAATGAATAGAGGGTTGGTGAGTCTCTTCGGTAGATAAAAACACGTGGGCGTCACTGAACCTGATTTGATCACATCTAATTGAGACACGTCAAGTTCACTGGTTTATTTCTATTCTTGGAGTTTGTGTCTTATTTAGGATATTAACTGACGAATACAAAAATATTAGTTTAGACATCTACACCTCAAATTGCCGCGTACATTTTTCTCCTGATGCGTTGCACGTTATCATCGATGTTCACGAAACATAGGTACGACCAGCATGTAATCGAAATGAAAATATCGTATTTGCGGATTTACGGCGAAACGTCTGCAATTTTATTAACATTAGTGCGTGCCAAGTTGTATTATTACAGGAATAGTTAAACGCGAACGCTTGTGTATATGAGTTAGCAACATTTTGGTGTGCTGGTCCCATGGTGTAATGGTTATCATTCTGGACTTTGAATCCAGCGATCCGAGTTCAAATCTCGGTGGGACCTTCGTTTTTTGCGGCGCCCATTTTGTTCATTTGGTTTTTTTAAATCATTCTTTGACTAAATGAGACCGTTTGTTTTTGTTGCAGGTGAGTTTTTCGAATTTCAAGGCCGGTACTGTCGAATTACGCTCGGTATTGGGATGTTATACGGTTCGCTGCGTTCTTCCATTTATGAAAAGAATATGTAGCACAACATTTCTGTCAAGATTTTGGCCACTGTGGCAACGTCTTGGGTTCGTCAGATGGTTCACTCCGAAGAGTGGGTAATTCGATGTTCGTAATGATCTCATTAGCAGTATTAATTTTATCCGTTACTATTGACATAACGTGAAAAAACTGAAATGAAAATGGATGCGAAATTTCAGAACGCCGCGCATATTTGCATAAGTAAATAATCTGGAGATAATAGTAGGGGAATCTGCTGATTTCCGATGGAGCTTTACGATCTCGCGAGTTCGAGCTCCGGAATTTTCAGTTTTAATTACTCTTCGTATAATTTATTCTAATTCATTCTTAGCCGTATTAATGCGTCTGACGCCAATCAGAACGTATTGAAAAGCAACTTCGAGTGAGGGAAGAAATTCGAATTATTTCCATTTTGCAATTTAAAACTCACCCCTTCCTCTCCCTCCACACCAAGGAAAAAATCCCATTTCAGCTGTTCTCAATGGTAAAATGTTACGGTATTGATCAGCGCAAAATTGTGTAGCTAAGAAAACAATGCAACGTGAGAGAATTTTATCCGGTGTTTGGAATAATTGCGTCATGTCTGGAATTATTTTTATTGTCGATACGGTACTTACTACTTACTACTACATTTTTAATTTCTGAATTAAAAATGTGAAGCCCTTCAGTATCGAGGGTTCTTTGTACTCTCCTTGGCATGTTGATCGTGTATGGTGTACTTCATCTTTAAGCACCTCCGTTTTACAACATGCTACTCTTGGTAATTCGTAATTATTATTGTCGCAATGTATTAGAAATTGAAAAATTGTTTGCTTTGTGTAGTCGTAACTTACAAGTCCGATAGTGTCAACTGCTGAAATGGGAAACATCGTGAGAGTACGACTGTGTGTAAAATTTGGGTAGTGAAATCCTCGTGTGGCTGTCATCGAAATAATCCCCCTTTGAATGCCAAGCTCGTGATCGCGAATATGTTTTCGTGAAAATTGATATTTGAGATGGTTTAGAGCGCTGGGGTTATCCCTAGGTTAATTTAGTCCTAATTATTTTCTCGTTTTTGAAATTTTACCGATACAATGCTTACGCCCAGTTCTTACTAGATTTAAAGAATTGAGTGCAACTTAGGCCCTTTTTCAAGTAATCCCAAAAAATGGATCTGTGAAGTGTCTATCGAATGTTGCAAACCGGATAGCGCTATATCTATCATATTCGCCGAGAACTTTGCGATTGAATGTAGACTGTCTGCTTATGTTGATCTGTGATTATCCATTATGATTTTTTCATGTAAATATTCGTATTATCAACAGATGTACGCGCTGAAGTTCACGGTTTTCAAAATTATTGTAAAATATTATTGTGCAAAATTTTATTATTTAGGGAATATGAATTTTTCATGTAGGTGTCATTACGCCGCGAAAATTCCGCCGGATGCCCAAGCCTAAATTTTTTCAGGGTTCGTAAATGGAAGTAGAGAGTCAAGGTATTCTTGAATGCTCCGAGAGTTAAAAATTAGTGTGTACAGCAACTTCCCAACCATATTATGGGGTCTGGTTGGCCGAGGGGATAGGGCGCTGGTCTCTGAATCCGGAGGTCCAGTTTTGTTGATTTGTATGACTAGAACAGAATAGCCTTTAAATCACGCTTCTAAGACTACAGTGAGAACACTGAATCAGCACAAAGCTAGATTTTTACCAATACTATCAAAACTTGTTAACGGGCAGACAGTTTTGAAAACTCCAGAAGTGCCTACATTTGTTCCTCATAACTTCTTAACTCAGCATTGACATAAAACAATCAAAAAATAATCTACCGCAACTTACACATACAATTGTAGGTCATTTATCAATTGTTCACGCTGACATTTCCTTAGTTCTTCTCGTTCAGCTCGATAAATTTAGCGTCTCTGTTGTAGTATTTCTCTTCGATGCTTCTTATAATAAATACAGTTCTGCTTCTGGCGTTCTGATCTACTCGTATGTCTACAAACTCCTTGTGCATTAGATAGTAAGGTTTTATCCTATACTTGTTCATCATTTGCTACTTGTTCATATGCTGTTATTTCATTTACTGAATCGCGTATTCCTACAATCACTACTGAGAAAAACGCCGTTGTTTCGTTCTCAGGTGAAGACAGCTACAACACAAAGACTTCATCACTCGAAACCTGAAACAGAATACCAAAATTAGGCATTAATTCTTTTACAATATTTATGAGACATGATTCACATCCCATTATTGATTATTCCTTGGAAAATTTCCTGATAAGAGTACCACCGAAATAGATATCTCAAAGGAACATGTTTCACTTGATTCAGATTTGATCAGATTTCACGAACAATTCACACACATCATTAATCAGAGAATTCACTGAGAAGGCAAGAAAATTCTTTATTCTACACTCGAATATGCAACATCGCTACTGCGAAAAGAATATACTGCTAATAAGACGAATTTCCTACTGGACACGTTCTACTTGGCTCGATTCAAACATCAAACTGAGAACCCATGTACATTACAGGGTGACCAGTTTTTGGAAGACCGGGAAAAGTTAGGTAATCTCACACCTGGAGGAGTCAGGGAAAAGTCAGAGAATTCTGAAACAAAATCGAAAAAGTCAGGGAATTTTGATGACATTTTTATGATGTTAAAGTATTGTACAGTTTTCTCTGTCAGACTCAATTGAACATTTTTTTTGCATTATTTGTTTGTTATGAAAATGTTGGAAAATGGACTGGAAGAATCTGAAAAATATCTAGAAAAGTCAAGGAAAAATCAGGGATTTTTTTGGGGGGGGGAGGGGGGGCTGACCACCCTGACATTAGCAAACAGCTTAACGTACCTGTTCTAAATCCAGTGAAGGGTTTTCCTCAATTTTCAAAATATCTTCTTAGGGTAATAGTACTCCAGTCTTCGACAATAACAGTGCAATAACTGAAGAATAAGAAGACTCTTCTCTTGAAATCATCTGGATTCACATCTATACTAAGGGTACAAACTTCATTAGTTGCGCTCAAATAGTGTGCAGGATTCTCTCTAAATAATAATAATAATAATACTATTAATAATAATGATAATAATTTATTAGGACTTGGCGAAGTGCAATGCGTCGTACAAAACAATGATAGATGTCAAACACTTACTTGTCACAAATTCTGTAATTACTGATGGAACCAATGGAAACATGTTTTCCATTTTTAAATTTCACAGCCCTAAACCACGCGACTCTCCACTGCCTTAATAGATCCTGGTTTTCTGCACTGTGAACAAGCTAGGTATTAACTTTGGGAAAAGTACTTCTACAATACTTCATTCAACAATACAGCATTTTTCTAAAAACTTATAAAAACTAACAATTAAATTATAATTTTTACTTATATTTCGGAAAGCGTTGGGAAGTTAGCGCGATAAGAAAAAAAGGAGATCAAGATCAATGAGCACCACTGAAGAC
Source organism: Acanthococcus lagerstroemiae (assembly GCA_031841125.1). Classification (NCBI taxonomy): domain Eukaryota; kingdom Metazoa; phylum Arthropoda; class Insecta; order Hemiptera; family Eriococcidae; genus Acanthococcus; species Acanthococcus lagerstroemiae. The sequence continues at coordinate 4,982 of JAJSSI010000291.1, forward strand.
GAAGAAAAAACGAAGAGAAAAAATGTGATTGCTGGAGGCTCCTGGCTGACCCTAATAAAATCGAAATTGTTGCTTATGATCATTTTAATTATTTTCAGCTAATTGATTTTTCGGAAATATAACTCCATTGAACTGAACTATGACTCAGATTAATCAACATACCAAAAACCACACATCTCAAATGACGCACCACTGAACTGAACTGCAGCTGAATTGAAGGAAAAGAAGAAGAAAAAAAATGATGGCAATAGGCTCGGTTACGCCGACCCTAAAAATGAAGTACTTATTTTTTATCTTCGTCTTCAATTGTCGTATCCGATGCCATTGGCGGTCGCAATTTCTGACGGGCGACTCTCCTGGGCTGGTGACTCGAGGTAGTTTGCCGTTACTTTCCCCGCGGTTTTGTCGCGTTAGAGTTTCCCGTCTCTGTGCCAAAGAGTGTGCGGCCGCTGTTCGCTTACTAGTTACGTGTTTCACGAAGTTGAGTAAATTGTCCACGACGTGCACACGTACAGTACCAATCTCTTTGATCTGGTGGTAACACGCCCTGCGATTGTAATACCGTGTTCGTGTTAACTGGCGGGGGTTTCAGGACGTGCTGTGTTTCCATCTCGATTGATGCTGTAGTCGCTGTGTTCGCTAGGATGTTAGTGGGAGTATTCGAATATCATTAGCTTTCCAGTGTTCGTGAGACTCGAACCCGTGACGCAAGGGTTGCGAAGCGGGCTCGTTATCATTTGGCCGCACAGCGACAATTTTTTTTGTATGTACCAAATCACTAAAACTGACGAAGTAATCAACATGTACGTAATGAATACAGTCAGACTGTGTGCCATTGATCTGGTTGTTGCCCCCATTATACGAAGGGGTAAATAGTGTGAAAGCAAATTAAATTCATCGTTGATATATTATATCACATGGGTCGTATTTTAATTTTTTTTTTTGGCTTCATGCTACACATGTTTTAAGATAGTCTGGTCCAATGTGCGCCAGGCGTTCGTATATTTTCCATTTTGGCGGTTTGTCTCACTTGCTGGGAGTCGTGGAATAGCCGCGGGCCGTGGTCGGATGATTCAAAATAAATAATACGAAACGACTCGTAGCCGTATATATGTACTTGACATGTCGTGTGCATGACCGACGCCGACGTCTTTGGGCCTTCGTCAACCAAAGCTCGCTGCGAGATGGCGGCCCGTGATTTCGGCCAATGAAGCAGCGTACCGTAAATTAAAATTTGGGAAGCAACGGGCAACACGATACGTCTGTCGAAAGAAACGTTATTTTAATAATTCATAATTCATTGGTAATTAATAACGCAGAATTAGTACTCGCGCTTTTTCTTTTTCTTTCACTCCCTGCCCTTCCTCTTTGCGACAGCTGGCTACGTTTGTTTGTGCTGGCGCTGAAGGAGAAGACGCGAACGAAAACGCAAATTATTAGACAGATCTGCGTAATTAAGATGAAAAGATAACATGCATCGCGCCGTCTGCCACATCTATTTTACGTTCAGTAAGTTTTACCTTTTCACTTTTTGGCAATCGAAGGAAAAAACACATTTCCGTTCGCCGGTTTGCCGGTTTAGCGGTTCAGGTAACGCCGAGTGAGCGCGAACAACGGCTACCAGTTTGCAGCTGAGTGACAGTTCAAAGATACCGAGAACTCGAAAAAGAAAAAATGTAAACGGCCTTTTGAAAGTCGAGTGACATAGCCACAGTTGGAATAGCTACACCGAATTACTGCAGCATAGAATCGCCGAGACCCATAACTGTTTCTGTTATGTCTTGCTAATTGTGGGTGACTGTCCCTCTGGCGTGGCGCGATCTTGTATTCTGGGAGGGAGGGTGTTTATTAAAATTTGTAAATACGTGTATGTGCGCTTTTTTTGCCGACTGTAGAATTGCCGACGAAGTACTAAAAAATGTAAATGAAATGCCGACGATTATAAAATGCGTGGGGGGGTGTTCCACCCCCACACCCCCCTCGCGACGTCCCTGGGCGTGGCGTGTGTACTTTCATTAATAAATTTACTCCACCCCTCCTCCTCTTTACTTGATGCTTTTTTAACTTTTTGGTTGACCAAATTGAGACAAATGAGAAGACACATTGTTTTATGCAGATCAGTTTTTATTTATTTTTTATTTTTTTAAAGTCAGTGTGGAATATTGTTGGTACCGTGGCACCCATTCTCCTGATTCACCTGTATACCTGTTATTTCGACTCCTTTCATCTAGCGTTTTCTTGCAAGGTCAGCGGAGTGGCCACTAGTGATGACCAAAAATCGATTATCTAATAAAAAACATATTAATTTAGTATGTTGCTGTAATGAAAAAATTGAAAATATAATATAAAAGACGAAATAAGTCAACTTTTTTAAATTTAATTACAGCTTTGATTAGACAAGTTTGTTTTCTTATTTCTAACTTTAGGTGAGCCGTTGCCTAATCCGCCCATCTACGGGCATAAGCTTCCACCACCTGCCAGTGGACTCTGTCAAGGGCTTTGTTGGCAAAATGGGGATTCACATATCAGATGATCTCGTCCACCCATCTGGTGGCTGGTCTCCCGCGCTTCCTTTTTTGGCCATATGGCACCCATGTCGTGACTATTAAATTCCACTTTTCCTTGTCCCCTCTAGCCGTATGCCCTGCATATTTAAACTTTTGTTTCTTGATAACATAGCCTATATCCCGGTCACTGACGCGATGCTCGAAAGGGTAGTTCCTGTGGCCGGGGGTGCGGTGTCATAGGGGCCGCTTTGGTATGCATGCATCGCCATACGTCCCACCACACACCACAACATAGCCTATATCCCGACATTTAGTCTTATAAATAAGTACTTTTTCTTTGAAGGAGAAAGGAGTACGTAGGTACTAGGCTGTAAATAAGTTATGCCTTACAAACATATACATTGATTCAAGTTGAAAGTAAGAGCGAATGATACGATGATGAATACACAATACAGCTCAGGTTGGTCATTTTTTCAATCTTCTGTCATTTTTGGTCATTTTTTCCTGTAGGATCATTGTACACTTATACTACCGTCCACTTTTAATCTTCCGTGCCAAAATTTGTACAGCTGTTCAAGCTTCTGTTTTTCCGTCATCACTCAGAAATTTTCTGTTATTCAAATTTTTTCTTCTGTTCAGTTAAATCGCACCCCTAGTGTATTGTATTCATCTAATAGCTTTTAATAAAATTTTTATCAGTTTCAAGAAGAAACATAGATGGAAAAATATAAACTATAACTAACTGTAAAACAATTAAGAATGTAACATATCAAAGAGATCATATTCATTAATGCTTATATATTTCTTGTAGAATATTTTTAATATAAAACTTGAAATAAAAGAGACCACGAAATTTGATAGTCATATAGGTAGCTATTAGTTAAATTCTAAATGTTGACATTTCAGGTTTTCAAAAGGTATGTAATTTTCAAGGCGAAAAAAAAATTAAATCAGAATTTTAAGGTCAGATCCTGAAAAACTAGCTCAGGAACATAATATTTTTCCAGTGATATCTAACTAAACACGGTTTACGTGGACTCCTTCCTCTAATCCTACAAAGCTTCCTGCAAAACCGTTTCATTAGGTTACGTGTGAGAGGATATCTTTCTCGCCCCCGACCGCTCGTTAATGGAGTCCCGCAAGACTCAGTCCTCAGCGTAACCTTGTTTTTAATTGTTATTAACGTGATCACTCTCCAGGCTCGTTTCCTTCTCACACAAATATTATTTGCCGATGACTTCAGCATTCACCTCAAATCCAAAAATCCACAACGTGCCCATAGACTACTCCAAAAAAACATAAAACTAATCGAAACATGGTCCTCTAGACACGGATTCCGTATATCACTAAGCAAAACAAAATTCATGATGTTCCAGCATCGAACACACAATCTAACTTTCCCACCTCTTCTACTTAACTCACAATCGATTCCTCGCTCCAATTTAGTTAAATTTCTCGGCCTCTATCTGGACGCTCGCCTCTTTTGATTACCTCATATAAAACACATAAAAGCCAAATGTATGCGCTCACTCAGTGTTCTGAAGTTCCTCTCACATCCGTCCAAAGGATGTAGCAGAGGACGTACTCGTTCAGTTATACCAGATTCTGATCCGATCTATCATGGATTACAGATTACCCATTATGGACTTGGCCCTCCCTCATGCTTTAAAGTTTCTTGACGCTATTCAAAATGCAGGTTTACGTATCGCCATTGGCGCCTTTCGCACTAGCCCAGCTTTGAGTATATGTGCCTATGCTGGAATTCCTCATCTCTCTTACCGCCGAATGCAACTCACTGCCAAACTTCTCGTTACGATAGCACACAACCCTAATCTTCCTTCTTATGAGTATCTCTTTAACCCTTCAAACTACACCCCTGTTCCTGAATCCTCACTACACGTACGTTCACCCTTTGAAGGGACACTGTCCCGTACCTTTTCCTACAATTCACTACCAACAATCCATACATCACCCCCACCCTCGTTGTTGAACCTTCCCCAATGCAATTCTGAACGTACAGAATTCCCTGAAAAATCAACCCCCCCCCCAGTTTATCGGACACATTTGCAAGAAATTCTGAACCGCTTTCCTGACCGTATCCTATGCTTCACTGATCGTTCAAAGTACAACCGATGCGCCGCTTACGCCAACTCTGTAGATAGTCTACTACACTCCTTCCGATTTAAAAACACAGCTTCCTTCTACACAGCCAAACTTCATGCTATCCTGCAGTGCCTAGTCACGATTTCCTCGCTCGAAGACCCATCCACCCCCACCCACTATCTGGTCCTCCCAGATTCGCTTTCCTCCTTAAGGTCTATTTCTGATCGCCTTTCCGCGCACGCTCTTGTCCAAAGCATCGGTCTCATTCTCCGTCTCATTTCCTTCACCACAATGAGCATTTCACTCACCTGGATCCAAGCCATATTGGTATGCCAGGAAATGAGACAGTTGTTCAAGCAGCACAGCAAGCTACACAGCGCTCCCATATATCACTCGTCACCTCCCTATCTCAACAGATCTCACTTCCGCCATTCGCCAGTCCATTTTGCGTAAGTGGTTCAAAGAGTGGCGGCATCAAGCCTCTCGGCACAACAAGCTCGCACAAATCAAGCTTACACCTGTTCCCTGGTCAACGTCTCAATGTTATTCCTTCTGCCACGAGGAAGTTATCAACACCCACCTAAGGATTGGACATACACGCCTCACACATACGCATCTTCTAACTAACCTTTATCCCCTCAACTGCCGACACTGTGAAGATGAAGACCCTCTCAATGCCCTTCCCTCGTTTGCCGAATTTTGGCCCTCTCCAACTCCCGCAAGCCCATGAACAACACCCTCACCTGCCTTTCCGCTGCTGGATACCTCTGCGACATTAATATAGACAACAACCTTTTCCGAGCCATAGCCCGAGAGTGTAGCTCCGTGGCTAGAAATAATTTAAAAAAAAAAAAAAAAAACAAAAAAAAAACAAGCTACCTCGCAGATAGCGAGGTAGTAAGAGGGTGTTTGCTGAAGCTGGAAAACTTTCAGCTTCCAACTTCTGGCTTCTCAAAATTATCCTAAAACTGCAAAAACTTCCGGCTTCTCCGCACTCCTGGTGTTGTTGCGCTAACTTCCTACATTGGTACTGATAAAACATAACAAAACCAAATCTGAAATGTTAAAGCTTCGAGGCTAATATTCAGACACAGTACCAACGTCTATGGGATAAAACAAATATACGCTACAAAGCACGAACGCCAGAATGAGAATCTTTTATTTTCATCTTTCCCAAGTTGCATTCCTAAATCGTAATGGAGGGGATACATTCATAATAGTAGACCGATTTGTCGATAAATGGCAGCAGTTGACGGAGAACGAAACTGAACTATGATCTGTAAACAATTCATTCGTATTTATTGAAAAAAATGATGATAAAAATTCGATTGCAATAGGTGCTTGCAGCGCTGCGCGCGGGCAAACACCCTAAAAACCGTGTAAAATCAGGATTTTCTGGGTCATACTGAGGGCTGCAAGGATATTATAGCAATACAAGATTCAAATTAAATTTGCTTGAAGTTTTGAAGTTAATTATTTAATTAAAGTACCGCTTGTTTACTATCAAAGTTGTACTTTGGCAAAAACGTTTTCGGCTGTTATGCCATCAGCATTTGTCTTACCGAGTTGTAAAACAACTGCATGGTCAGTTGGTTTACTACTCGGTAAGATACGAGTAACTGATGATGGTAGAACAGCCAAAAACGTTTAACTTCCATGGTGAACAAGTGGAAAAATATCCTTCTTCAAATTTAAATGCCAAATTTAAAATCTGTTCGAAAAATTGACCCTGAAACTTTGTGTGATTTAATTTTTAATCAGGTTGATGGTTGTTTGGAAATAAGTCACAAACATATTCAAATTTTCTCGTCTTTTTTAATGGCCCTTTGTAAAAAATCCGATGGTTTCGGAAAGAATCGGTTAAGGAATCTGGAATCAGCGTGAAAAACAGGTTTAGAAAAGGTGGTTCGGTTTTTGGAACACCAAAAGATGTCAGACTTCGTTGCGCAGTAATATTGGATGAAAATTCAAAATTTAATGTAAGAGAAACTGTTTTAGGAAAAATCAGTGGTTTAAAATGGATTCAGCGTTGAAAATTACCAAAATAAATGTATTTGTAATCCACGGCCCCGTTTCCTTCGTATTCCCCGTTGTGAATTCTGAGCGCTTCTCTGATCAGAATATCATCTAGTGTGCGGCCGTTAACGACTTAACAACTTGGCGCGCCGTTTTTCCGGTCGTATTTGAGGAACGGTAGAGGGCGCTCGCTGCTGCGTATCACCGCGCCGTCGTAACTTCGTATCGCGGGGTCAGTTCAACCAGATTGTGAGTGTCTTTCAGGTTTGAACCAGTTGATGTGTCGACGCCGGCAGTAGTGTGTGGTGTTTCGCGAGTGATTTGCGCGCGTGTAGACTTCGAGAGTTTTCGTGTTCGAAGGATTAACGTAATTTTTCGTAAAATTCGAATTTCGTTAAAACTTTTTTGCCTTTTCAATTTACCATTTAGTTATAACGATTGATGAGCACGTTCGCGGTATATTGTGTGTGGTCTTGAAAAGTGATTTTGTCGTTTGTGCGGTATCTCGTTAGTTTAGTGATCAGCTGATCACTGGTGTGTGTTTTTGGTGCTCATTTTTGCGTACAAACTTTCGATGGCTAGGTGGGTTGAGTTTGATATCGGCTGTTTTTAGACAGCCGTGTTGTTCTTATTTTATTACATAGCTTATTCGATGCTGTGGCTCGAGGATGAATTTCAACCGATGTCTGGTTATGAGCAATTGGTTTGGTCTGTATTCGATCCCTGTGATCGTTCATTTTCGTACTAGAAACCGAATTGAAGATCCGCAACTTTGGTCTGTACGTAGCAGTAGTAAGCCAGAAGGGGATCTTACATTCTTCTGTTCATGTTCACTCGTTTAACTATCGTTGAAGAATTTATGAAACGTGAAAGATTTGAAAATATGTACTTTTGCTTGGAGCAGTATCTCTAGAGCTCCCTTCCGGTGACCCACCTAAGGCCCTAACTAGACTCACCGTGGAAGGTATCACTGAAGTAGCGTCTCATTCAATCTCGTACTCCTTTTAGCTTCTTTATCCCTTCATCAGAACTTACAGAGCAGATAGTAGGTGAGCTTCCGTACCGTGTAAAAATACATCTGAATGGAGCTAAATAAAGGCCTTCAAAAATCCATCATGGGCATAAGGGAGCTACACACGATCTTGATATTACAGTCATGAATAGAAAAGAAACAAAATATGATTGTGCAACCTCAAAAGGAAAAACCTTATTATTAGAGGACATATTTTCTGCTTTTCTACCAAGATTTTGTACTAAGCTGACATATTCCAGATTTTGTAAACCGCGAAATTAGAATTTCCTCCTACAAAATTACTTCGAACCTGTGATGACATTTTATAAACTTTCTGACGAGGACTGATCCTCTTAGGGAGCCTTTTTTCATGCAGAATATTCCTAATACGTAAGCCTGATCACTTTTGGAAAACATTCTGCTGCGAGGTAAAAGCAGTTTTAAGGAAGATCAGCTGAAGTGATTTTAGTATCGTTATACTAATTGAGAGTGCTGGCGGGCTTCTCCCCGCAGCCGCTTCGCCTGCTTTTTATCTCAAACGTGAGTAATGGGGGGGGGATTAAAGGAGAAATTTCCCCTCCCGGCACTGTCTAACCGTTTCAAATGAGCGTGCTAGAGTCTTCTAAAGGATTTTAAGGCATCTTAAACGAGTGTGATAGGGTCTCAGAAGTCATAAATGAGTCTTTCCGAGTTTGAGCAAGTTTTAGCAAGTCTGGGAAGTGTCCTATAGGGTTTTAGTGTTTAAAGAATTTTAAACGAGTCTTGAATCGATAACTTCAAAGAACTTTGAGGGAACTCGAAAAAATCCTGATTGAGCCTTGTAGCATTGTGATCAAGTCTGATAGAATCCGGAGAGTCTCTAGTTAATCTGGGAAAGGTATAGAATCCTGACGAGTCTTAGACGGTTTCAGTGAATTTTAAGAAAGTTTTAAGAGTACTGAAGAGTATTTACTTATTTGAAACAGATATGAACGAATTTATATTAGTCCTGGCTCATCTTGGAGAGTCATAAAAAGTCTCATTTGAATCTTGAACCGTCAGTGAATTTTAGAGAAGATCCTCGAAAAGATTTGAACAATGAGTTGAGTACTGATGCGTTTTAGTTTCAAAAGAATGTTTAATTATTGTGCGAATCTTACATAGCTGTAAGCGTTTTAAACGTCTTGATCCTGCCTAAGAGCGGCCTAATCAAGTCGGGAGGAGTCAGAGAGTCACAGAACGGAATTTGAATTATTTTAGCCTGCCTGAAATAAGTTTGGAAGAGTTCGAAATATTTTAAGGAGTCTGAAAAATTCTTACATGTGCATTGAAGATTAAATAAACTTGGTTAGTCTTGAGAATCGCCCCACCTCCTGGGTGAGAAAAAAAATTCGATAGAAGATCAAGAAGAAATTCTCATTTTGAACGTCGATAAGTATCAGTAGTGCAAATCGTTCTAAAGCTAAAAGATTTTCCTCTCGTCTACTTGTTCAGTTTTTTTCGTGAGGGCGAGAAAATGACGAAGTACTCAGGAGGAGAAGGATACCACACATTTTGAATCACCTCTACGAGGAGGGTTCCCTGGGTCTGTCACTGCTCTACCTATTTATCGTACCCATTTGTCTGTCTGTGTTTCTTGCAGTCAGTCATATAATTAGTCAGTCACTATTTCTCTCAGTTGGTGTGTTTGTACGCTTACCTATCTGCTTTCAATCCTGAATTTTTTTTTCAAAGATTTTTGAGAGATGCTAACTGCCTTCTAGCTTTCTTGTCTTTCTAACAAGCTAGCTGTCCAATGAAGTGCTGAAGGGACTTTGTTTTTCTTGGAAGTGGGGTGCTAATCTTCCCCAATAGAACTATCAGTTTCGCCAACTTTAGAGGATCCTATTCTGTTTGACGGTAATTCTTCAAATTCAAGCCAAATTATTTTGCCCAACAGCGACGGTAATATGCGTTGACCAAAGACATTTGATCTTGAACTAGCCAACAACTAAATTTCCCGCAAGCATGTAAAAACAATCAAGTTAGTAGTAGTAGGAATAATAATAATAAATTTACTATTGACTAAAGAGACAAAGTTGACGCTGGAAATTTTGCTAACTGACGGAAAAAACTACTTGGGTTGGGACGCTCTTGTTCCCCTCATGTAACTGCTGTCTTTAAGGCTAACTTATTATCTACCTGTCTTATTGGTTGGATCGTAGGGTTGTAGATCTGCCTTTTCAGTTTTTTCAATTTCAGGGAAGCAACCTGCCTTCTTATTCTACATGTTCGATGATCAGCATGGTTAAATGTTCCTTAATCACACGTACCTCTGAGCTTCATAACTGAATGCTTTGATGTTGTAGAAAAAGTTCTCTTTATTGTTGTATATGCGAGTGCACCCGAAAATTCTAGAAAATGGGATCAATGGGGGGGGGGGATCGAAAAAATCGGAAAAAAACAAAGTAGGTATCGTTTGTTTGTTTTTTTTCATAGTGGAATTGTAAGAAAATTTTCTTGCCCTTCTACACTCTAGTGATTGACGTAGCTCTGAAAATGGCGTAATTTTTTAAATGTCTGACGTGTGCGAATTCCTTGTGTAGTCGTCTGTAATAAGATTTATATTCATCAAAACCAATGTAAGGCGAGGCCGAGGGGAGTAGCCTAATGTATTCGGGGCTTCTGTGTTGGCAGTGTTGAAAAGTGAAAGCTTCAGTTAGTATATTTGCTCACTAAGATTTTGGTCGGTTTACTGTCTCATTAAGCTGGCTCCTGGCCTGCAATTTTCAGACATTATAACTTCTAATTTGAACCCCTTTATTTGAAATTAACAAAACCAGGAAGGGTTGTACTGAAACTACTTTTCTGATTGGGTGGGGATGCGGATAAATAACACCTGCAAAAATTTCGGGAACAAGGAAAAAGAAAAGCGTTTGTTTCCTAGATGTGGCCAAATGCTAACTTTTTCTGAGCTCTTCTCATCGCTGTCTCCGAGGAGAGGTTGTCGTCGAACTTCGACCCCTTCGAAAACTCGATTAAGTCGATAAGTTGTAATTTCAAATACGAGATCAGGTTTGATTGGTGGGTCAAGCTGTGGTATACGAATTGCATCTTATTGTAGTCTAACGTCGGCGACGCACGTCCACGGCATCCACCGGCTGACATTCACCTCTCGCCTCGATTTCGTATTCCTTGTATCACATCGACCTAATTTCAGACAGCACTTCCCCTCCGGATCAATTAAATATAGTTCGTTACGTTAACTAAAGGTAATCACTTTTTAAATACTCTTAATTACAAACTATGTAGCCGTGTGCCAGTGTCCGTGCGTCCGACCGCGTTCTTATATTGACGTCTGTCGATTGTGACCTTTACCGAATTCTCGGCACCGGCTGTGTATTCGCAGTTGTTTTAAAACGTCAATCCGCCATCGTTTGTCGAAAGGGGGCAAAACGCAAAAATGACGTCCAATCGTACGAACAATAAAATAGAGTAGTTTTCGAATATCGGAACACACACACACACCCACTATGAAAGAGCTGGCTGGATTACCAACTGTGTTTACAAATTCGTCCTTGACAAGGTTGAACACGCGACGAAAAATGAGTCGTCCGATTTGACACGGTTAGATTATAATTTTCTATTCATTGACGAGAAAACTGTCTCAAAATATAGGCGAGAGAAGCATCGATCATCGAGCCCTCGCCTCGCCTTGTCTGATTTTTCACGAGACCATCGCAGACGGTTCGACGGCGAGAGATATTTCGAGAAAAGAAACGGGTTCCTTCCAGTGGTACCTTGGTGGTTGAAATAGAGAAACAATTCAAAGGCCTTCGATCGTCTTGTATAGTTCTGAAATTAGTGGCCACAAGATCGTATATCAACTTCGTGTATTTAAAAAGCTCTTAAGTTTTTCAACAGGCTTGGAAAACGGTTAAACTTGAGAATCCGTTGCTTCTTGCTCGACGTTATGCACCTGGTTCATTTGCTTGCTTGTTTGTTCATTTATCCATTCATCCAAACTACCATAAGTCCAATCATCCAGCCATCTGATCTGTCCAATCTATTTGAGTACGTTTGGGTGTCTATTAGCGTCTGAATGTCGTATTTACCGAGTTACCTCACCTGTCTGCTGGTTGCTTGTCTATCTGGCTGACACTCTACTTCCCTCGAATTCTGGAGCTACTTTCCCAATGGTAGTTGTCGTAGTAATGGAAGTCAGCATTTTTATTTATGTATACTGACGTGATAGTGGCCGAGTGGTATGTGCCCACTTCGCAATCCTTGCATCTCGAGTTTGAGTCTCACCAGCACCAGAGAACTAGTGATCGTCGAACACCCCCGCTAACATTCTAGCGAACATAGCGACTACAGTATTGTTACGGTATTCGCACCAAGAATGCACGAAATATGAAATAACGACGTTTATTCCACACGAATACACTACAACACTAAGCATAGTAGTTAAATCGCTGTGAAAATACAAATTGTCGCATTCACAACTTAGACGGTACAATGACAGCCAGCGGCCTTTATATACCCTGGCGTTATCGGAAAATCTCCTTATCGCATCTCGATATCGATATTTTATTCTGTTACTCGAATCTTGTCGAGCGTTCTTCAATTATATTCGAATCAATCAAGGTAGGAAGATAGCGCGTCCTGTTACCCTGTCAAATCGAACGCAATCACTGGGTGTGTTACCACCAGATCAGAAAGATTCGGTACTGTGCATGTGCGGTCATAGGCAGCTTACTGAACGTAGTGAAAACACGTGGCCAGTAAGCGAACTGCATCTGCACACAGTTCGCTATAAAGAAAGAAAATTCTAAACTGAACTAACTGTGGGGAAAGCAGCGGTAAACTACCCTGACTAACCCTGCCCAGAAAAGTCGCGCGTTAGAAACCTCAATCGCTAACATCCGGCATGGGATACGGCACCTGGAGAAGAAGATACTGATGTAAGGTGTTCTATAGAGTCTTGAAACGTCTTAACCAATCTTAATTAGAGAAGCAGAGACAAAAAAATAGATATTTCAATTTATAGTTACAAGAAAAAAAGCGTTTTTCTTTAATTTTTTTCTGAAAATCATTTGTGCACATGCCTCAGATATTCTTCATGACTCTAGCTGAAGTTATTTTCCTCGTAGTGCCCAAAAATCTTTCAAATTAGCCGGTTTTCCAGAGTGTTTGGAGCCGTTAAGGAGCCACTAAATAAAATAAAACGTATTATGTTTCAATTAGAATGGATGAATAAAAAGGCTCATCAGAAGATTCGGAATCTTCGAAATCTTACGTTATGGTTATTCGTTCGTGCGTCGTGGTCAACCAAATAACCGTAGCCACGACGAAAGAAGCGAAGAAGGCTACAACGGCATAAGAAAAGACTGTTGATTATGTACATTCACAGGAACAAAAAATATTTTCAAGCAATTTTTAGACCTTCCGTAATTACTAACTAAATATTTTCTCCAGTTTTCTGGCCAATATGTTAACATGAATTGCAGAAATGATGAGCTCCGACGATGGACACAGAAAATTGTGAAGTCGGCTACTTTCGCAGATGTTTATTGGTAGACTGTCTAATTTAGGCTGGAATCCAAAGCCTTAACTGTAGATGACGTTTTCATCATAGAACTGAAACAGTGCAGATATTTAACAGCCTGAAGTATAATATCAGTGAACTAAGACAGGTCAACAAAAATTAACCCTGGCGATGGAACAGCAATGAGTTTTCCCCCTTTGGGCTTCTGTGGAGGCTATAATAGTGCTCATCTGGTCACTATCATTTCCATTACCTTTACCCTCATGCCCTCTAATTCCTGATGTTTTTTTTCTTCTTTTTTTTTAAATTAATTAATTAAGATGAGTAACAACAGAATGGAAGAATGGTAATAGTCGCGACGAAGGATCTTTAGGCTTATTTGAGTTGTGAGAGGAAGGGGCACATGCGTTCATGTTTGGAAAAGGTGAAGGAAATGATGTTACATGACACAGTTAGGAAATAAATCGATAAATCCTCTATTCAGCTCTTCATATGTGTGGCGGTAATTGAAGTATGCCGTATTTTTGAGAAACACTAATGTAATTACAAGGTTTGAAGTAAGTGTATTATGATCAGGGAAAACATTGACCAATACTTTAATTTTTAAGTTTTGTGTTTTTGCTCGTTGATGCAGCCTCTCTTCCTCCTCAAAAAATTAAATGAGCGCAAGAAATTTTAGCATATTTGGATACTCTTCCCGCGAACCCTTCACTACAGGTCTAGTATTTACGCTCGTATCTTTGCCTGGTGGCTGAACGTTGAACTCGTTTTTACCCTTCAAGTAATACGGTTTTCTCGTAATTAGACATTTGAAAAGCTACAATAATTGAAAGATTTGTTGTAAAATATTTTTTTCTTTAAGGGAATGGAATTAGCTCTTAGCATACGAAAAGTTCTCCAGAATTCCATCGGAGCTTCGCTTTTAGGAGGTGAAACAAGCCCCCCCCCCCTCGACATTGAATTGTTGGCGACAACCTGATATAAATGTTAATTTTATTGAAAAATGTTTCAGAATCGATCTTCCACTGAATAGGTTCTTTACAGGTTTCTATAACTGCCCCGAAAATGCCCTAAATAGGAAATTTGAACATGAAGCTTTTCTTTGTCATGCTTGAACCACCAGCCTTGTGAGGGGACGCAGTTTTTTTTCAATATTTTTCGATCTCACTGGTTTTCGGTTTTAGCGAACAGTAGCGATGCAAACCATCTCCAACCCTTTTTCCCTTCATACCCTCCCCCCTACTTAGATTCCACATTTTAAAATTTATGTTTTCTGTATTTCTTCAATTTCAAAATTATGCTTTTAGTACAGTTTCTGAAACTTTCATTAACACGAATCATTGAATTGAGGTTCTGACTGAAAAGGTTTCCAGCTCACAGAATTCGATTTTGATCGTGATTTAGCCGTTAATTGAAATTTGTGGTCATGGGAGGATGTCCGAATTGTGTGTAATGCAATATAAATGTCATTTCATCGATTTGAAGGGTCTTTAAATTCATTTCTGATGAGAGTTGCTCCTAATTTGAAAATTGTGACACTTGTCAGGAAAAGAGCTTCAATTTAAGAATATTAATAAATGTATGTAATATCAGTTTGTCTACCGGGCCAATAAGTCCAATATTTGAAAAATGGTTCGTAAGTCCAATAAAAGTTCAATAATTTTAATGAATTTCAGTGTAGGTTTAATAAAAATTGAAAAATGAGGAATTATGCATTATTTAAGAAGGGCCAATTCTTGGAATCAGGAATCCCAACCTAACTTTTTTGGACTTCTTTTCTGTATCTCCAAAGTACTCAAGCATACTCTGCGTGCTCCCTTCTTTTTATGGTTGTCGTAAAACATAAGAAGCCCGAAAAGAGTCCAATGAAAGTCCAATATTTTTAATTTTCAAATTTGTTAAGACACCCTGAATATGGATGTTGTTCTAAAGGTTGCGGTGATCGCTGAACGCATTTCTGATAATGATTTATCCCGAATTTCAAAATGGTGGCATTTTGGCTGAGGTAGAGGAGGCATGATGCTGGATAAATGCAATGTTGGTATCGTTTTACAGGTTTCAGTTATTTACAGCTAAATCACTATCAAATCGAAATCTGTGTCCTTTAAACTCTTTCAGTCGGAACCTCAATGCGATGTTTGTACTGATGAAAGTTTCAGAAGCTGCATTGAAAGAATAATTTTGATGCTGAAAAAAAAAGAAATACACAAATTTTAAAGTGTTGTGTCTACGAATATAGGCGACAGGGTAAGAAACCATTTCAGAGATTTTGGCAGATGGGGATGTAGGGGAAAGAGGTCGGAGATGATCTGTATCTCTACCGTTCAATAAGGCCGGTGAGATCGAAAAAATATGGTAAAAACTACTTTTTCCCCGTACAAAGCCATTGAAATTTCTAGTAGCCACCTTACCGTTAATGTTTGAAACATTTTTGATCCTTCAACATTATCAAAAGCTTTTTCTAAATCTGCAAATACTGCATGTGCATCCAAACCTTTTTTCAGTCTTTTTCTAATAAAAGCCTCAAACATAAAGTTGCTTCCCTACTTCATCTGCCTTTTCTGAATCCAAACTGGTCTCCCATCCTTTCTTCCATGTTATTTTGTATTCTCTTTTATATGATCTTTACTAGAATCTTTGATGCATGCGAATGTGAACTTATAGTACGATAATCTTCGCATTTGCTTGTTTCTTCTTTTTTAGGGATCAAACTAACCTGATTTTCTGAAAATCGATTGGCATTTCTGCTTCCTCATACATTCTGCAATAATGAAATCGTATATATTTTTTAGTAAACTTCTTCTCCCGTCTTCTTCAGTAACTCATTACAGTGTTGTAGCCGGGGGAGGTGTCGAGCGAGTCTAGACCCCCTTGCGACTTCTTCAAACAATGATTTTTCTAATTTTAACACCCCCTCCACCTTCGATCAGGACCAGACCCCCCTCGAACACTGGGTTAGCAACGCCGCTGACCTAGCAATTTCATCATTTCCTCCTACCTAGGTATTTGTTCTCAAGAGACAGTCTGTTCTATTTGGCTCGCCGTGATATTTATCAAACTACATATTTCAGAAGTGTTAATGATTATTGGCACACTCGTTCAGCCAATCGATAAAGTTTATACAGATTGATAGGCAGCTCTGATTACGATAAGTGAATGCCATGAAAAATTCCTCACCGTGTTACAGATGACGCCAAGGTGACGGTTTCCTCCTACTTGTCTACACACCGATGATGGAGTCCGATCTTAAATCGAAATCTGTTCACTTCCGACTGTCTTCGGACTCGAGCTCGCTTTCCCTTTTTCATTTTTTTTCTTCTTCTTTTCCTCCATTTAAAATTATTATCATTGTCGATTTCGACGAATTCCAATCCGACCTTTTTATGAGTGAACGTCGTGCGTCATCGCCACTTTCGTTTTTCTAAAATTACGATTGGTTTGTGTGATGCGCCTCGAGTCTGCCAGTCGCAGTCGCCGGCCAACGGGGCCGCATTTTGGTAACCCCGAAATTAATTACGAACTAATGAGTCTCTCGCTGGCGTACCTGAGCCAAACTCTTCCCGAAACGTGTTTCCATTACATGTCATGTGTTTAGGCATCACGGCGTGCGTGAGTGCGAGTGAGAAAGGTGTATCTATAATCACCTTACAATATTTATCGGCCTATTCTCCCGCGTGATAGTGTTGCCTGTATCGTGATGTATGTATAGTGGTGTGGTACTGTACCAATTTAGATTTAAAAAAAAATCAGCCTCTCGGTTCTCCACAGGGTCGATCAAGGTCGTGCAGCTCGAAAAGTAATTAGATACTTATTTTCCATCATTAGAATCGTAATGGAACGCTTTCCGTTTCATCGTCTATAGCGAACTAGTTGAGGCATACTGTGTACTGTGTGCTGTATGGCGCTATGACTTCGGATACACGTGATCGTTGTTTTACATAATAGGAAAAAATGCCGGAGCCAGATCCGGTATGCATTTCGGCAAGGAGAATAGCACCCGAGGTGATTAGACTGCACGACGTGGTGTGTGGCAGACGAGAAGTTCCAGAGATAGAAGGAGACTGAAACTCGTCAAGACTCCGGGTTGGTATCTGAATTCTCCCCTGGGAGGGGGAAGGTAATTTTCTCACAGCTGAGTAGCATACCTCTGAAAGGAGAGAGAGTGAAAGTTCTGATTGGGCCAGATATCATCTTACTGCGAATTCGAGCAGGGAATCCTGCTGAAACGACTTTATCCTTTCTTTTCTGTTCTTTTGTTTTTGTCATGGGGAAGAGTTACACTCCTAATTTTGCCTGAAACCGGCTATATTAAGATTGAAACTTTTTAAGCTTCGTTGAGACGCTCGCGATGATCTTTAACTTATTGGATTGGTACTTGCGAAGGTTATAACACTTTTTTGGCCTTGTTCAGATTGATTAAGATTCTTTCGTGCTATGTTGAGCCTCAAAACGGAATCCGTTTTTATCTGAAGTGCTGAGGGAAAGCCATACTTATACAGGGTGTCTAACAAATCAAATAATTCAAGTCAGTTAGAGACAATTATTGCGGATAATTTCAAGTAATGGTCAAATAAAACAGGAGACCAAAATCATATCAAAAACTGATCATCTATAGATTGATTTCAATTGAATGCAAACTTCCATTTCCGAGTACTTGTATAAAGTTTTCGGGAATGTAAGGTTTAGCGAACTTGAACATTCAATTATTTCTGAATGTTGGTTATTATAAGCATCGAACAGTGGTATTGTATTATGGACTGTCTCTAAAGAATATGACTTTATTTTAAACAATTTGAGCATATTTTTTCGGTTTTCAAAGAATTGGGGTAATGAAGGATTGCGGCCCTCTCATACACTGCGAGCAACGAGCAAAACGAGTTTCTAGCTTTTAATAAACGGGATAAAAAATGGTCAACTAAAGTCAACTATTTTGACATTTAAATATTGTTGAACATCCTGTTGTAGCAGACTGACTTGTATGCGAAACTGTAGTTCTATACGCTTCAATGGAAAAATGAAGCCCGTTTTTGCGACAGCGAAGGTCAACTGACACTTTTGGAACAGACGGTACGATTATGGAAATTTTCACCCCTCATAGAAGTAGGACGTAAAAAATATGAGTCCTTCACATACTGACATGATTTTCAAATGACTGAAGGAAGAAGGTGTGCAACTGCTGCCTTTATTATTTACGTATATCAAGTAATTAACGAATAATTGAATAAATCGGAAGTAGTAAACATGTAGTATCCAAAAGCTAAATCACTCTACCGTCTTCATCTTCCATTCAACGGAATCGTACATTGATACCCAAGTCCCTGTAAACTGAACTCGTCATTCCTCTTCAGCTTGAGAGAATCAAGTTTGAGAGCAAATAACTTTAAATTTCTGAGTAGGAATACTGGGTGTCTCGTCGTAAAAATCCCTTTTAACCTGATAAGGAGACAATTTACTCCGACAGCATGTACTGGATGACCACTTGATCATTTTTCAATTTTAAATCATCTAAAGTCATTTTTGGAAAGTTTCTTCTTTAAATTCTGGAAATTCTGCTAATTATGAAGAAAATTATTCTTTCCCTTTATTTTGTGCTTCCGCTGTGTAGTATAAATGAAGTTGCAATTCGGTTTTCCGGCAGATTGTAGCAAACATTTTCAACGCAACTCTAGGTAATCAGTTGGAGGGCTGAAAAAATTATGACGTTCAGAGAGAAGCCCCCCCCCCCCAAAAAAAAACAACAAAAAAACTGGAAGTTCGAGTAGTCAGTAGTCACCCTGCATGTAGATATGTCGTGTCTACTTGTCATTCTTGAAGTGGCGTAGATGTAGCCAAAAACGTGCGATTTTTGAACGTTCCAATACAGTATCTTTTCTTACGTTTAAAAATGGATAGAAAAGTGAAACACTTGACAGGGTGTCTACAGGTGCTGAAAAGTCCTTCAAGTCCTGAATTTTGAATATAGGTCTGAAAAGTGCTGATATTTAGAAAAAAAATTGAGAAGTCTTTCACTTATGTTTATACATACGTATATTTTTAAAACCATAGAACCACCTCCCTCAAAAATCAACGTTCGTCATAAAAGATTAGTATTTTCAGTAATAATGATTATCCAAGACAATGACTGAGAATGTTTCAAAAGCAGGCTTGGTTCACTTTTTGTTAATTGGAAACAAAACAAAACAAAGAAAGAAAAGAAAAAAAAAGATGTGCACACTTCGGAAAAATATGGAAAATTATTCCGGCTACAGTCCTGGAAAGGGTCCTGAAAAGTACACTTCGTTTTTATTTTTCAATTTCTGTAGACATTAGACACCCTGCTTGAGTAATGATACTTAGTAGGCAGTTGTAAGAACTACAGAAGTAAAATCATAAGAAACCATCAATCAGACTGTTCATAAAATTCATTTCAGTATTTATTATTTCTTTTTTTTTTTTTTGATTCTTCATGAAAATTTCTCTCTTCACCCAGTAATTTTTTGTAGACAGTCGGTTCTCCAGCGCGTTGTAACGTTTGGATTTTCTCAATGTTTAGTCCTAGATTGTGGATTTGATATTGAATTCATACACAGCACAAGGAATTTCTCTGCTTCACACTAAGGTGTGCGTTATTTCTGAAATTTTGGAAACTGGACTGACAAACCCCCCAGATCTTTTCTCTGTAGTTCAACTTCTGCCCCCCTCCCCTGAAAATGTAGAATTTTTCAAAAGTTTAAAAACATTTTGAACGGTGCCTATAATGGTAAAATGTAAAGGATTCTGAATGGATTTTAAATGAGTTTCATAACATGATGTGTGTTAAAATGGATCTGAAGGGCAACTGAATGAGTCAAAGCCGAATTAAAATGAGTCCTAATGGTGTCTGAATTAGTTACAAA
>JAJSSI010000292.1:0-25000 GCA_031841125.1 Acanthococcus lagerstroemiae
CGTAGAGCAGCAATTTATTGGGAGGGGTGAGGGGAATCGAAAATTTTTCAACTGTTGTGCATTATCAAAAAAAAAGAAAAAGAAAAAGGAAAAACCCTTACGATGCGAGAACTGAGCACCTGAAATTGCCAATTGGTCGACTCTGACAAATGATAGGAGGAGGACGAGGGGGCAAATCCGCCGACCCTGCATTTATGTAAATCATTGTACTCGTAAATCATCTTAGTTAGAGCTCTGGTGCTTATTCATACTGAAAAATTTCTATTAAACACTAATAATTTGCGAATTGCAAAATTTACGAAAATTCAAAATATTGTTTCTTCAGTTAAACGGCATTATTTGTATGGGACACTCGATGTACATATTCATTGTAGAAACCGAAAATGCAGCCGTTAAGTTGTAAAAATTGAGTTAGTCTTGAAAAACCTGGAACTTGTAATTGGCCTTCTGCAAACAAAACTGCGTATAATTAACAAACCCATTCTCAGTAAATCATCTTGGTCAGTTTGCTTTATAGATCATTTAGGTAATTTATTTTCGTACATTATTTTAGTAGATAATCTGGGTAGATTATCTAGATTCATTTGTTTGGTGTATCATCCAGATCTGTGACGCAATATCTAAAAGGGTGGATTCCGGAGCGTCAGTTTGGCATGTGTGCATCGTTATACACCTTGACAATGACAGTATTTTAAACATTTGGTTGCCAGCCATTTATACTTAGCGAATTTTATTTATTTATTTTTTTGTTTTTTGAATTCTAATGACTACCGGATGGATTATTGTTCCACTTGGTGGAAAGATAAATCTCTGAAAATTTTAGCTCGTTCGAATAATGTTAACAGGTAGCACCTTGGCTCGCACATAAATTCAAATATTGGTAGGTTGTGATAACATAAAAAGTAATGTAGATTGACCCCGCGATATATGTATGTCAGTGACTTTAGGCAGATGGATCCAAAGAATGAGTTAGGAAGTGACTGAGGTGAAATTCGACTTGGCAGTCGATATGTAAGTTTTCGTGGTTACTGAATTCGATTTTGAGGATAAGCCTTGGATTTGATCTATTGAAGTTACATCGAAGACCGTTATGGCTAAATAATGGTCGTTATATTGAGATCGTTTCCATTTCAGTGGATCTAGGTCAGCTCGATTTGATTATTTCTCAATAGATTATGATTCTGGGTACATCTTGGAAAATCTTCTCTTGATCATCTAGATGGATCATGTATAGTAAAAGCTAGTAAAAGTTTCCTGAGATATCACTGAAATTGATGGTACTACTAAATTAATCTCAAAAATTGGGTCAATAGAAAACCGATATTCAGTATTATTGAAAGTTCCACTGGCTAAAATGCTGACATTTATGTATTTTTATGTCACAGCCTGCTCCCGTGTTCAAAAATTATCGAAGTTCCACCGCTGAAATAACCTCAAAAATCGATCCAGTAGGTATAGTCCGAATCCCTATTTTCAGAACAGCCGAAGCAGGTATTTGTCTTATCATCAAATTTGCTTCCAAAGTGAAAGAACGCTTCTGTACGAGGTTTATTAGTAAGTGAGGAATATTCAGAAAACCTTGACCTTTGACTACGCTTTCCGCTGTAGATCGCACCAGCGGCGCAGTGCGGGGGGGCGATCCCCTTCGCGATTTTGTCAAATAGTGTTTTTTTTTCAACTTTAATACCTTCCTTTTTCATTTTTACTCCATCTGAAATTTCTCATTCCGAGTCTAAATCTAGCCACCCGTCTCCGTTCTCCGGTTAGCTTCACCAGCAATTTCAGTTCCGAGTGGAATGCGTGAATGAACACGACCGCGAACCTCGAAGAAAGTGAAATTGTGTTCACTCTCGTGTTCTACTCTTTTTTTCGGATAGAAGAAAATTAATGTGGGTCGCCGGTAAAACGGAACTTCATTATTGTAAGTGTAAAAAGTCGTTCGACAAAAATAATATTGATTAGCTTCTGAAAAAAGAAAAGAGCGCGCCGCAGTTACTATAAACACGTAGATACCTCGCGGCGAGGAACAAACTGATTTATGATGTGAGAGGGGCATCGGTGCGAATCGTCGACTATATAATCGGATAATCGCGGATCGTAATTTAGCGTTTATGGTTCATCAGCGTTATACAAAACGGACGTGATGTGTCTGCGACTGGCTGTCCGTTTTCGTGACATGTGCGCATACAGCACGTCCACAAAGTGGATTATGTGTACATTTATACATTTTGCACGGGTATTGTTCGTTTTCGGACACAGTCAGTCGAACGTTCCAGAGAAAAGGCTGTAGAGGTCGTGAGACCCGGCCCTGGGCTCTTCTTTTCATCGAAATTTATGGAGCGAATGTCGAATTTCGTGCAGTGTGACTGAGCTCATCTTCTTCCGTGTCGTGACACCGTTAAACGCGTCCATCCCAGTAACCGATCAGATGGTCTCGTTGCTGGTATGATTATCCCATAGTCTCGTTGCATCTATTCCTTGAACTGGTAGCCAAGGCACTCCAGAAGATGGCTTTGATCCTGTGGATGTCTGCAGTCGTAGTCTCTCTTTTCAGCAAGGCCCCTGGTGAATCAGGTTTACTGCAGTCCTTGCGCAGCCAGTCCGGAGTCTGTTGAGAGTGTGCCATTGAGTTAATCTTAAACTTGTTTTAACTCTCACGCCTGCGTTTAGTTCATATGTTCTGCTACTGCCCTCCGTCTATCCATTCTTGCTGTTGAAGGTGGCGCTTGCAGTGGCTTGGAGGATGCCAGAAAGCTCTTGTGTGACTTCAGACGAAGCCTTTCCATTGACGGCTCTGACAGCGGGTGTTTTGGGTCATTTTCTAAACGTGTTTACTCGCAGTCCACAAGAATAAACCTGCGGTTGTTAGGAGGTGCATCCCGCAGACTAGGTACAGCCTCTCTATTCTGGTTAGTCTCAGGCATCCGGATATTAGGCCGCACGTCTCATTGAGTGCTGTGATCTTCCCCATATAGCACAACTATATTTAGCTTCCGCAGGATCGCAAGATCGAGGGCCAGGTCCGTTGTCCTCAGCACAGGTTTTGCGCCTCATCTAGAGGAGAAGAGCCTTCGTAAGATGTTGTTCCTGGCTGTAACCTTCATCTTGGTCTGCTGACAGTGCTCCTGGAAGGTGAGGGAGCGATCAAGAGTAATCCCAAGGCACTTTGGATTCTCACAATTCTTAAAGTCCTTCCGCTGCCATTTAAGCTTCAGCTTGCATCTTGCTTCAGCATTCTGGAGGTGGGACGAACATACTTGAATTTTTCCTGGATTGGAGCGGAGAGCATTTTGCTTATAGGAGGTGGCCAGCTGATGCAATTCCTCCTGCAGTTTGTCGTGTACTCGGTGGCAAGTTTCAATCTGTGCTACAATTGCAACATCATCAGCGTCGATATAATATCGTAGTAGTCAAAAATAGGCTGGTCATTCGTATACATGTTAAAGAACATTGGTGCTTGAACGCTTCCCTGTGAAAGATAATTTCTCTGGATCTTCCAGCACCTATCTTTCCCATTCTGTGTAACGTAGACGGATCTTCCATTCAGCTTACTACCAAGGAGCTGTATCCTAGTTTGTAATCTTTGGTTACTTTGTATGCCTAGTGCTGCAGTCTATGTGGTTGACAGTGTCATATGCTGCAGTTAAGTCGATGAAGATTGTTCCAGTTATCTGTTGTTTTTTTTTTTTTTCGTAACCATTCTCAATAATATGTTGGACTAGGTTTGCAGCTTGGCTTGTACAGCTTTTCTTTCTACAGAATCCTGCCTGCTGAGGTGTTAGCTTCCCTTCTACTATTGGCTCGATGCGATTCAGAATAGTACGTTCGAACAGCTTCTAGAGATGGCAGAGTAGCGAGATTGATCTGTAGTTCTCCGGTTTATAATAGTCCTTCCCAGGCTTGGATATGGCAATGACATGTGCTTCCCTCCATATGTTGGGGAGTTTTTTCGAGGCAGTGATGTTATTGAAGGGGTTGGTTATCCACATAATTCCTCCCTTGCCAATATTCTCGATTTGCTTGGTGCATCTATCATCCAGTCCTGCTGCTTTCCTGTTTTCCATACATTTGATTGCGGCTGTTACTTCAGACTCTAATAATGATTATTTAGTTTTTTAATTAGCTACTAGGCTTTGTAACTGTTATTACTGAAGTCTAACTCCTCCAAGAGTTCCATCTCTCTCTGGCATGTCTCTTCCAGGCTAAGCTGAATGACCTAATCCCCTGCTCAGATGGTTCCTGTTTCAAAAGGTTCAGCTTCACTCAATGATGCATATTCCTCTGGTTTATTTTTGATATTTCCACTGATACCCCGCAGTATACCTTTTCCAGCATCTCCTGGGTATGGACTTTCTTGATGCCTGTTTTACTCTTTTTATGAAGCTGTCACTTCCTTGATTAGGGTCAGTATTCGCTATCAGGTCATTCAGAGCTTTACGGTATTTCTGTCAGGCAGCCCTCTTGAAGTTAGCCTGATCTGGAGCAGGAGAGGCTTCTGTTGGAGCGCGTCGGATCGAGGGAAGTACGCCCTTCTGGCATAAATGGCAGATGTTATCTATGATGATTAGGAGATCTGAGTTGTATCCTCGGTACCACCCATTACTCTGAAATAATGCAGGTAGTTTCAAGTCGTGGATTACTGCTAAGTTATTCGATAAAATCCAGTCTTCAACTGCTTCCTCATTACTGTACGTGTCTTGGTATCCCCAAGTGCAGCTGTAGCTGTTAACGTCACCGACGATAATTTGGCATACCTTGCTATGGTAGTTTGGAAGCTGGTGAACGGTAAAGGGGTTGTTTCGGGATTATAGACTGATGTTACAGTGCATTGATCCAATTCGATTGTGGTGGTCTTGATGTGTGATTTATTAGACTTATTAGACGTACTTGTTGATTCTACCTGCATAAGCCGTCGCTAGTTTTCTAATTTGAAAAAACTTTTTGTATCCAGGTACTCCTGGTTACACCGAAATAATCGCGTATATGAAAGCAAAGTGCATAACACCGGCTGATGTGCTTACATCAGCATTTTACGGAGACTCTATGCGATCTATAGAGGTAGCTACTCTGCAGTCAATTTCGTAGAGTTTTTAGCGTCTTTGAGTGATTTCGCCATGGTTGGCGTCTCTTCGCCATTCGAAGAAGTCGTGTAGTACGAGTATGTTTGAAAAGTTTGCACAAGGGTACGAGCTATAAAGTTGTTAATTTGCCATACAGTGCATTCGATACACTGGCGATGTGACGATAAGTCGGTGCACTCGTGACACGTGCTCACGAATTTCAGTTTAATGAGCGTTGGAGATTAGCCAGTCCGTAAATGAGCGTCTTTTACCCGCTTGGCCCACATTCTAAAAAACCGCGTCGAAAGACAAGAATCGCCGGATAAATCCGTCGACGTTACACGATCCGCGCGGCCTGAAGGCGCGACGAAGTTGCGTCGAAACGCGCCGCGGAAAATTCGACGTGTGGAAACAAACGCCGGAAGTGACGATTAAAAACAATGATCACGAAATGAAGCGTAGCGACGACAATCACCATAATGATAATGATGACAACAAAACGAATACAGCCCCAAAATCACGACAAAATTTTCAAATGGAAACGAGTAAAAATAGAGTATTTATGTGTTAACCGGGACCTGGGACATTCTTGTATGCATTTCGTATGGTTGATTGTAATTTTACTTTTGAGTTCGTTTCGAATAGCTAGTCAACTAACATAAATTATTTTTACCTCATCAACGAGAAATAATCTCTTTTACAAACACGTGGTACAATTTTCATGTACATACTTTTAGGTGAATTATTAAGTACGCTGATTGGTGTGAAATCGTGCACATAAAAGCATGACGCTTGATGTGCGGGTTCTCAAAGCTATAAGGATCAGTTTTAACATCGCAGTATCACCTTCTGATTTTTGTGGTAGACTTCAGATTTGAGCCAAATATTGGCGGACGGTGTCTGAATATCGACAATAAGCGAGTGAAAATCGACCTGAGGTATTAGGTGCCGAGTCCCAAATCTCACTTTGAGGGCAGTATTGTAAATAGGAAGTTCTCGAGGAGGGAAGGGGGTGGGTGGATAGCGCGTTGGTCTCAGAATCCGAAGATCCCGGGTTCGAGCCCACGTAGCAACTCGCGACTCGCCAGATTTCGACCTAGCCGGTTTTTCGGCCAGTAGGGAAGAGGGCTAAGACAGCCCTAAGACGTCTCTGAAGTAATGCTCAGAAGGGCGGATTCCAGGGCTCGGGTCGAGAGCAAATTAGAAAAAGAGAGGGATGTGTTGTCTTCGTCTGCAGAAAAATATGAAATAGGAAAGGGTCGTTGGTCTAAAATTTTCTGTGCTTTTGACTTCCCTGCAGGAAAAAAAAATTTTTTTAAATCTGAAATGTTTATTGACAAACTCCGAAATATACTTTTCTTCCTGTGTGTGTGGGGGGGATATCTCTCCCTTTCCCCTTATTTACGGCTCTGTTTAGGTATCAAAATTGAAACATTGAGAAAACGTTTTGACAAACATTTTAATGGATTATTCTATGTACGAGAGTAAGTCTTTCGACGAACAGCATATCTCACGTTTTTTAATGACAAATTAAAGTAATTTTCACTAGAATATTGTAATAATAACTGTTATTTATAGCTTATAAGCTCACCGTCGAAGACTTACTATAGAATTTCTAGTCATGTTTGTCACAATACGAGTATTTTCTCAACGGAAAATACTAAGTGGATCGAAATCTGAGCTCAAATAGCTTGAAATGGAAAATGTTTCTTACAAAATAAAAGATCTTTTAATGTTGTTTCTTTAAAAATCAAAAGCCGTCATAAATTGTTCCCCACTTCTTACGTGTCAGACGTTCAAAGCTATGTTTTTTTTTTTGTTTGATTCTTTTGGGAAGACATTCAGTACTGGAATTCTTTAAACTAGCCAAGGGGAAGGGGCCGGGCAAAATGTTCATGAAATATAAGCTGTCATCAACTCCTTCTTTATCCGTGAGGACAGCCTTGAGTAAAGCCAATGTATCGCTTTAGATCTTTGCTGGCAGTAGATAGCATTATTCCACCGTCCTTCATTTCTTCCCAATACTCAGTCTAAAGAGATTTCTCGAGTGTGAGCTGTTTTTTCTAGTCCCGATTACTAAGAAGAAGAAAAATGGTGGAAAATCATACTGTATGTACTAATGTTGCACTCAAGGGCACGAGGCTTTCCTAGAGGCATTAAATATTAAATGCCGTAGTATCTTCCACTAGTAGGGCCTACAATGCAGTAATAAGAAAAGTGAAACATCTTCATTTGAACATTTTAGAGAAAACATGGAAAAAGAAGGTTGTGGTTTTGCTTGAAATTTGAAAACTTCTGAAGGAACTATTTATGCTAAGTCACATGATTTCCCTTATTAATTACAGCGAATGCACATTAGCTGCCCCATTCAATTCTGTGTACTTGAGACTCTATAACAGAGGCAAAAGACTTTGTGGAGCCCTCCTTTTCTGTTGCGAATGACTTACGGAACTTGGAAGTAACTGCCTAGGTTTTGTTGTTTATTATTTTTTTTCAGCTTGAAGCCCTTACCCTAAGTGCTCCAATTCCAGATCTGATGTTAAATTAGTATCAAAAAATTCTACATTTTCACCCATGAAGCTACTGTTAATGCATGCAATGTTGAAGCGTTTTCCTGAATTTCTTTTCATAGCGTTCCTAGAGCAACTACGAGTATGAAGAAATTGCGGGAAATTACACTGAGAGAAATGTTTGACAAAAAATTTTTGAATTCGAATAAACTTCGGATGTTCTGACTTTTGTACTAATTACCTATTATACTAGCACGAGATTTTCAAAATAGCAAACGGCTAAAATGGAGAACTGTTTCAACAATATGAAAAGAATCAAGATCCCAGGGAGGATCGAACTCCCGATCCCTGGGTCTACCAAACCAACATGTTTTAAAATCATTACAGTATTATAATTATCGATATAATACAGGGTGTCGACCCATACGGGAAATCCGGGAAATGTACAGGAATTTCAGGGACTCGGGGAAAATGTGGGAAATACATATACGGGAATTTCAGAAATTTCAGAATCGATACGGGAAATCGGCCCAAGTAATCGATGCTGCTACCAGCGCGCCGCTGTGCCTTGCTATAATATTTAAAAAAAACTTCTGAAAACTCAAAATTACCTCCCCAATAACTTGAAAATATACGGGAATTTCGTCAATTTTAATCCGGGAAAACCGGGAAATATACGGGAATTTTATTTCAAGCCTCTGGTCGACACCCTGTAATATTATAGTAATCGTTACTATTTATTATAACAACCATTACATTCATAAACTTACTGGTGAATCAACATATTTATATAAATCTACAAAGAAATCAAAATATATCTGTTACGGTTAATGTGTGCATTCAGTTAAAGTGTATAATTTCATAAAATACTGACCTATTTTCTTCTTTTCATTCCTTCTTTTATTGACAGATCGGGGTGAAATTCAGCAAATCTGCAATTTTCATTTGTCTACGCCTCATTTGGAATTTTCAGCCCTGTCGATTTAGAGAGCATCATACAGAGGCCAAAAACAACAAAAAGTCTTGGCTTCTTACAATTCATAACCATTAGAAAGCGTGTTTTTTCAAAATAACCAGGCTGAAACTTTTAAATTGTTATGTAAGCAGATAAAATTCGAGACTTTCAAAATGTTTAGCCAATTACTTCGTAAAAGGAGGAATCAGGGGCTAGAGATACTTTAACTGATTAGACACAAACTGTAACATATCCAACAAAAATTTTCCCTAATTTTATGTTAATAATTATCAAAAACTTTTCTCAGTGTAACTATTCTTGAGAAAATCCTATCGGAGTATATAGTAAATTTTAATTTTAAAGCATACCAGATACATTAATGAATATATGTTGCCGTGTAATCAAAAGCCTACTGTGCAATAGGAAAAGAGCTTTGTGTACAATGAAAAATTGAAAGAATAATTTTCTATAAATTTGGTACCTCTGATTTTGAAGACCGATTAAATTGAATCTTGTCATCCTCTAATAATAGCCAGATGGTGGAACTATCTCGTGAAATTTATTTCGAATCAGTCACGCTTCACAATCAGTGGTACAAAGTTGATGAAAAAATGTTCTAATTTTACTATTTTGTGGTATCAAGTTGATGAAAAAAAAATTATCATTTTTCATGTCATCCCAAACTCTCTTCTATGCACAGTGCAGTATTGTAGAGGTAGGTATAGTTGACCTCTTGGGGGGTGAACTTCTTGAATTTTTTTCGAAACTATGAGAAATAATCGATGCTGACCACGTGTGCCCGATTTCAGCTTTCTCTCAATTTTTGTCAAACTTCACGTTTCCTGGTTAATTTTTCCATTATTTACAGTTTGTGTCACAGTAATCAGTTACTTCGAATAAGATGGAAAAGCTGGTCCGTCTCTCTTCTGTGCAGTGTTGTCTGCTTCGTTTGCCTCTGTTTTCCAATTTCCGCTTCAATTGTAAGAAATTTTCGCCGAGCTCTCGTCATTTATTTTCTTACTATCCATTAATTACTGTCTCACCTTCGCTCGGTAACCTTGTTTCGGCGACTTAAGGGGGGAAAAAAATCAGATTTTTCATCTACCCTTCGATTGGCCGTTCTACGAATTGCTTTTCACGCTGGAACTGAAATCCAGCAAACTCGGGTGGGCAAAGTGGAGAAGAGGGCCGTCAATTACGGTGCCATCGTTTTTACGCTGCAATAACGAGGGTTCTCCTCAAGCTGGACGAGTTTATTTGGCTGTACGGTGCAGGAGGTGAACCTATTCGTACCCGAATCGGTTTATTATTTTTCTCGTAAACGGGAGACTTCACGATTTTCATTTCCACGAGACCGACGACCTCTGGCGACGGCAAAAAGTAAAAGTGTTTTTCAGATTTTGCTGCCGCGAATTTCGGCCTCGTGGGATGCAGTGAAGTGTGGCATAAACAGCTCACAAAAGAAGAACAAAGCTTTTTGCAAATTGGCGAGTAGAAAGTTACGAAGCGTTAACGCGGGTCTATGGCAACCGCTAACAAGAGACAAATGCTGGCGAAGCAACAGCGGCAACAAATCGTGCTCTTTCGAATTTCAGATTTATAATACCCTGTGCGAGTACTGCGCTTTAACAGTCAAAATTGCTAGACTAGTCCGACCGTATTATTAGTGAGACCAATTTCAGGCTAAGTCTATTTCCAGGGTTGGTTTTGGAACTAGAGTGAGTGCGACCAAATGACTGCCGTAGTTTCCTATAGCGTCTGTATTATCACCAGTGTATTTAGTGCAATATATAAATACAGGAAATAGAGTTTAAATGTGGAAATAAGATATAGTAACCTACTGGAAATTGTTGATATGTATATTATTCAGAGAGATGTAGTTGCATCTTGTATCCAAAAAGCCACTCCATTAGAACGTCGCTCTGCCTTATCCAAGGTGTCTACAGGTTTGGAAAATTTGGAAAGTTTGGAAAAAGTCAGGAATTTGAAAAGTAGGTCAAGAAGTTTGGAAATAGTCAGGAAATTGAACAATATTTTTAAGAAGTTTGGAATTTTTCATCTCCTTGGTAAAGTTTTACAGAATGAAATACTTGAAGAAATATAATTCATAACTTAGTTCATCGCTTTGTTTGTTTTTATGTATATCTGTGAACACCTTCCTAATACTTTCACCCAAAAATCAACTTAAAATTTCAGTTCATTTTAACCATAGCGTCTAGTAGTATAAACATAAATATATACTGTCTATATACTGTAAAGGTAGGAAGAGAAAGAAAAAGTTTGGAAAAAGTCAGGAATTTATATTTTTCCATTCTTGTAGACACCTTGTTATCGAACCATATTTTGACTCCGTGCAGAAGGTGAACAGAAGGCACGTTATCTATACCCGGGTATCGAAAGTGCTGAACGGACGGCAGGTACTTTACACGAGGTAATTGTGCGCGTCCCTGCAAATGATAAACTGTTCATCTAGTGACGCAAGATAACAGCGATTAAGCTAAAATAAAAAAAAAGAATAAAGATCAATGTAGCGGGAGAAAACCCGAGATAAACCTGCGGAAAGGCAATGGGAAACCATCGCAGTACTCTTCCCTAGACCAGTCAACGTATCGTAGATGGCTGAGTACGCATCCAGCAATGAACATAGCTATGCATTGACAGACTTCTAGTCCAGTATTTTTGTTCTTGACTCGTGGCAGAGTAGCGCTGTTTGATAGTTATACTGAGAGCCGGTTGAGAACTTTACAGTGACATAAGGGAACTGTGACCCTGTTCTTGAGACATAAGTTAGCAATTTCCCAGCTCTCAAATAAAATCATAAAAATCTTAATGTGTTCAGTAGTAATTGATTTGTTTGGAAGAGGGAGATAATACGCATGTGGGCACAGGCAAACTTTCTCTCAGAAAGAGCAAGATCCTGTCTTGTCAGAGGTAGGTAGGACACTCCTAGAAGGGGCAGCGTCCTTCCAAAGGGATGTAAAAGGTTTTTTCAGAACCTTTTTGGTAAAATAATGCATTTGTTTGAAAATCCAGGACTATCAGCGCCCATAGACTCAACAGAGATTCTATCCTGGGCCTGAATTCCTCTTTACATGCATTAAGGAGGGAAGCGTAAGTACCCAGAACGTGTTCCGGGTAAAATTCTTTTGTATCAGACTCATTGACACGAGGAAGAATACGACGCCGTCATGCGTTCAAAAATGATCTGTTTAGTCATTACACGCAGTCAGCGATGCGAATCGTAAAACTCGAGTACGAACTTCTTGTCCTTGAAGATGGATTCCTGCCTGTGGCCAGACGACCGACGTCGACTGACAGTTAAACCGTTCGAATTTTATGGCTGACAACGAATGCGAAATTTTGGCGTGTTACAGTTTGCTGATAGGCCGAACACAGACGATTAGTCATTCGAACGGACAGCACGCCGCGAACGGTTTTCAAGGTATTATTTGTAAATTCAGTTCAGTTACTGCTCGTTTTGTTGTCAAGACCTGTACGATGTATGCTTTATGCTGTGGTCAAATCGAGAACCACAAAACAACGCGAAACACAATCAAATGTATAGAATGTGCGAAGCCGGAATAGGTACCATTTATTTATGCAAACGAACGTCGTCGAGCGCTGAGGTCATTTGTGGGGCGGGATGGGAACAGATGATGTAATGCTTGAAAGCTTCGTCAGCTCGACATGACGTGTGACTGTTTTGGCGAAGTGAAAGAAGGCAGGTGTGGTACTTGTGGCCATTAACCCAACTACTTATGAGAGCGTCAAGGGTCAGAAAACAGCAGTATATTGCGAGAAACGGGAGCGAATCCGGGAACTCCGACCAACACTCGTAAATAGTGTCTCCAGTGAATCCACAGAGATGAGCTGCTGGATCACAGAGGGTTAAGGGATAAAATTAGGTGTATAAATTCTGAAAGGCATGAAGATCAATTTGAAAACTGAAGTTATCCTATCAGACCCCTTTGGGTGTACTGAATCGAATGTATTGAATGGATTAATGAGTCTGAACGGGTCTTTCCAAGACTATAAAAACATTGTGTCATTAGTATCTTGAAATACAGTGATCTTTCTGCCTCTTTCCCTTATGTAAGTTATGTTGCAGTGTTCACAGTCTAGGTTATATTTACATTCCATTGTATTCCTTCCTGTCTATCGTTTTGTTTTGTCATTGGTTCCTTGTTTGGTCATTAATTGATACTTCTTTATGCCAAGCTTCATGTCGAAATCTTGAGCATTTTGTGTTTTCCTATTTGTGGTTTTGCTCTATTCTTTGTTTGTGGTGTTTGTTATTTTGTTATTTTTTCCATTATATTGTCTACTATTTGAGGTTATTAATTATTAATGGATATTTGTTTGTCTGTCTTTGTTGTCTTGTATTTTAGTAATGGCTCTGTGGTAGTTAAAATGTTAAATGTTGTGGGAGAGGTGGTGGTTACACCGAGTGCTCAGACTTTTAATGTCCATTGCACTATGCCTCTAACGTGTTGAGCCATATGTAGTAGCGCCAGTTTGCTTTCTACATTGTCCGTGCAGTACTACGCCAATTTCACTGGCCGGGTTATTACCACCCTGAGTTCCGTTGGAGCACTCCCACCGACGCTTCGGCCAGTTAACAGCGTTTAGATACTGGTAACAGATTGCGTGCTTTTCCATTACCTCTGCTGCTAACTGTTGCGCCTCGGTACGTCCCAGGTAATAGTTGTACAATGCACGTAGACATTACCTGAAACGCTGGCTGTAACGGTATTCGAACTCGGGACCTTTGGATTTCAAAAGCCGTCATTCTTACCGCTACGCCACCGAGGTGACCGCTCTGTGGTAGTAGTTGTGTTGAGAAGCTATAAAAGGAGGCAGTCACATGAGCCATCTTGTTTTTTCATACATACATATCTCGTCCTACAGACTCCCAAGTGACACGCAACGTGAATGATTTTTATGACTTAACCATAACCATGAGTGTCATTTGATACTTTTTCAGAGCCAGCACCGTGAAATCCACCTCAATATACTTTGTTCCAAATCCTCCTCCTCAATCCTTTTCTATGTCAGGGCTTAATGACCATGTGACTTGTCAGTCACACAGCTTTGATAGCGAATAGCTCGAATAGTTTATTATTGCTTTCCCTGCGGTTCCCTGTACCAAAAACATATGTAGGTTCATGAATCCTTAGATCTTCACGAGCCACGTGTCTCATAAATCTGAATAAGCGACCCATAAGACACACATCACACAGCATAATCCTTGAAATACTGGAGCTAATGTGTTCTGCCTGAGCTGTGGTGGTGAACTGCAGAGCAGGTTATCAATCTACCTTCCTAAACTGGTACTATTGTCACACTGTTAGCTGGGATGTTGCTTGGAGAGAGACGAAATCTGTTATCTGTTCTATTGCTTTCCAGCGCTGGGACCCGAACCCGCATTGAAAGAATGCGAAGCGGACAGGATACCATTCAGGCATGGACGAAGAAACTTCCATCTTTTATAAGACGCCAACACAGTTAAGCAAAGCAAAGCATTAGGAAAGTGATTTTTTTCAACTGCCGTATCCATGCCGAACGCTGGCGATCACGGTTTTCTGATGCGCAACTTTCCTGGTCTGGGTTAGTCAGCGGTAGTTTGCCATTACTTTCCCCACGGTTCGTTGCGTTATAGTTTTTCTTCTCTTGTTGAAGAATGCACGGACGCAGTTCGCTTACTAGCGACGTATTTCCACTACGTTGAGTAAGTTGTCTCCGACATGCACATGCACTGCACTCAATCTTTCTGATCTGGTGGTAACACGCCTTGTGATTGTAATGCCTTGTTCGCTCAAACTGGCGGGGTTACAGGTTGTTTTTTTGGACTAGCTTAAGACTGTTCTAAATGGAAGCTTTCTGAAAGTTTTCTTGACTTGCATAAAATTTCTGATATGTTCACTAAGACTGTTTTGAAACTGAAGCCTCATCTAAACATGTCTGAATTGTAAACAATTTTGGAAAAACTTTGAAGAGTCTTGAACAGGTTTGGGAAGAGTTTAAAATATCTAAAACATGGAGCACCCTCAAAATACCTGGATTGAATTTTTTCGGAAAAATTTTGTTATATGGTGTTTGGATGTGTCTAAGGGAAGCCCCTGATGAGTTCTAAAGAAGTTAGGAAAGGTTTGAAGAGTCTCTGAAAATCTTAATCAGGCCTTGAATAATCTCAGAAAATGTCAGTTGAGTCTAAAATAATCTTCAAATGAATGCGGATGAGTCTTACAGAAGAGTCCTCGAGCGGTATGGACCAATTCTAGAGAAGTTCTGAAATTCTTAATGAACTATGGAAGAGTTTTAAAATCTTCTTCTTCAGGTGCTATCCGACACCGGACTTCGGCGATCGTGGTTTTTAACGCGTGATTTTGTGGACAGGGTTAGTCGGGGTAGTTTGCTGTTGCTGTCCTCATGATTTGTTGCGTTAGAGTGTTCCTTCTCTGTGCCGAAGCATGTACAGACGCAAGTCGCTTACTAGCCACGTGTTTTCACCACGTTGAGTAAGTCGTCCACGACGTGTACGCGCACAGTACGGAATATTTCTGATCCGGTGGTAACACGCCCTGCGATTGTAATGCCTTGCTCGTTCGAACTAATATGGGTTTAAAGGACGCGCTATCTTTTCACCTTGATTGATACTGTAGTCTATGTGTTCGCTAGGATTTCAGCGGGGTATTCGAATAGCACTAGCTTTGTGGCGTTGGTGGGACTCGAACCCAAGATGCAAGGCTTGCGAAGCGGGCACGTTACTACTTGGATGCACAGTGACAAGGAAAGTGATATTTATTTCTGTAGTCACGTTATCACTTCGATTCCTAAGACAGAGGAGTAAGTTGCAGATATGTTGCAAATATTATGGGCTTATCCTGGGCTGCCGACACCTCCATCGACATAATGGTTGCTTATTTGGAACAGAGTACATGTGAATTCTAGTACCGCGCCTGCATCCAGGACTTAATCGCTGAAGTATTTGCTCAGAAATGTCATAGATGCTCAAGTATACTTAATACGGAGCATTCGCTCGGCTTCCGTCTGTAGTGGACACCCTGCTCCATCAGCTCCAGCTGAAGTCGTGGCGCTTAAACAAAGCCGTCTTTCGTTGTTTCGCGAATCGGACAACAGTCGGCGACTCATACAAGTGCACTAGAAGTGCTCCTGAAATATGACCGCTTATCAGTTCATATTTTTGCATCATAAAACGTGTATCTTTTGTATATCTAATGGCGGGTAGCGTAGAGCTGTAGACCCTTGCTCCTCGCACACCATCTGAGATCCGACTTACCGGATCTTTCGTTTCAAAATTCAACTCATTCGGCCTACGTGTGCCGCGATAAGGTCTCAATATGACCAACCTGTTATCGACGGCCGTATCGTGTCCGCTGTATTTACATTATGTGTATGCAAATTGGTCCACACGTATCTACCATTCATCAGTCGTCGCATGTGTTTCCGTGTAACTATTATACGGATAGCCACTCCAGGACGCCGCAGCATTTCATCTTTTTCGCCTTCCGATATTTTATTATTATTCATCGAAAACTGTACCACATATAAACTTACTGTTCGGAAAAAAATTAATAAGGAGACGCCTACTCGAATCACGTTTTATGCACGCTACGCTATTCACTCGAAGTACACACGAGCCTCGATACCAACAAAACATTCGAGAATCGTTTGCTATTTCAGCGTGGGTAGCAAAAAGGAATCTATTAACTTGGTAAAAGTAAATACGAAGGCAAAAAAAAGTCAACGCATTTCCATAACGACTTTATATACGCACGCGAAACAGTCGGATCATGATCCTCAGTGGCACCGCGAAAAATGCGAGGCAGGATCTCGAAGATCTAGTCGGCCAACATCAAATTTCCGACTAAAATAACGACTATTAACGATGTACGGTTTGGTCGACTTTGGTGTTGTGGTGAAAAAATACTTGAGCAGCAAATCCTTTTTTGCAAAAGCACTCGAAGCAGTCTGCACACGCCGTCTAACACCTCAGCCTGTGCCTAATTCACTCTGCTCGTTTCATTAGCATCTTCTTCTTCTTTTTCTTCAGGTGCCATATCCGGTTGACTTTCCTGGGCAGGGTTTAGTCGGGGTAGTTTGCCACGGTTTGTTGCATTAGAGCTTTCCCTTCTCTGTGCTGAAGAGTGTGCAGCCGCAATTCGCTTACTAGTCTCATGTCTTACAACGTTGAGTAAGCTGTTCACAACGTGCACACGCACGGTACCAATATTTCTGATCTGGTGGTAACGCGCCCTGCCATTGTAGTGCCTTGTTCGTTCTAACTGGCGGGAGTTACAGGACGCGCTTTTTTTCCCTCTCAGTTGCTACTGTAGTCGCTGTGTTCGCTGGGATGTTAGTGGGGGCATTTGAATATCCCTAGCTTTCCGGTTCTGGTGGAACTCGAACCCAATGTACAAGGAATGAGAAGCGGGTATGTTACCCCTTGCCCACACAGCGACTTCATTAGCATACGGCCGGCTGTTTAGCTACGATGGCGTTGCATTCGAATGATCCAATTTTTTGTGAGCTCCACGCTGCCCCGGCGGCTATAAAACTGTTCCAAAATAACGCTTTTAGGACACTGGCACTCTTCTGGTGGCATTGCCGTGTCGCCATTTCGTATATAGAGTTCACTATGTAATACGTTATGTATTGAATTATGGATGAACGGATGCGGTTGTCATGGCGACCACGCTCAACTCAATTCCAGCTTCAGCTCCGCTCTTCGTAATTCGGCTCGGTTGCATCTTTCGCGGCCGAATGATGGTCGGTGTTGGTGGTGTACAAGTGCAAATCGATATTCCGCGTTGCGTGGGTGCAGCCAGCAGCGTGCGGAAATCGCGCGCCAAGAAAGAAAAAAGCGCCTCACTCGTTGAATTATGTCTTTCAAAACGTTGCCAAATCGTTTCCTATAATTACGGCTAATAAGTAATTTGTTGGGGACGTCCGTTGGACTGGGAGAATACGAGTAAATATGTGATGTCGTCCGTCTGTGTGATTGAGACCGCCGAACTGCCCGGAAGAAGAATAAAAATTAGACCAACGTGTGGAAATCCAGTTGCCGTCTGGGTTGTGGAGGCCAGTCTTCTTCCAGATCCTTCTTAACGAGTGAAAATTGGAAAAATTGAGGCATTAATTGACAAAATTTGGATGCGAAGAACTGCCCCAATCCCTGTTAAGCTAGAGAGACGACGTATCTCAACATTTTTTCACGACTTCGTGTTATCAGAAAAGATGCCCCCTATTTCACATATTTACTAATAGAACTTAAAATTCGCTATAATCAGACACCGGAAGTTATGGTCGTAAAAAATAGCGTTTTCGGCATTTATCCGGCCGTAAAATGCTGTTTTCAACACTAAATAAGCGAAATTTTACTACTTTTTTCCAATTCAGTAATATTTTCTAGTTTTCGGCCCATGGTGTCGGAGCAAAGAGCACTATAGAAGATCATTCATATCTCCTCCCCTTCTATTGCCCCAATTTGCCACCTCAAAAATATTGTCCCCCCCCCCCTTACACAAGAAACTCGCCAGGGGTTTGACTTCTGGGCACATTATTCATTTCCCATTCTCTTCTATGCATTGACCCTTCTCCTGTTCAAAATTATGTTAGCATCTTATTGTTTTTCATAAATTTCTGACTGAAATTGAACATTTTGTAGAATAATTATGATGTTTAAATGATGGTATGGGAAATACATACTCATATTGAAATAAGATGAAAGACAGCTTCTGCCATTATCACACGAAATTTTATCAGTGGTACAAAATATTAGGAACTTTGAAATCTTAAGCGCTCAGTTGGTACGCCGTTCGGCTACAGGTTTTAAAAGTGAATAAAGACTCACTCAAATTCTAAAGGCTTAGCATACTTTTATTTTAATGACTCGAAGCAGGTATACCTGTGGCTCCACCGACCATTCATATCGATCAACTATTTCACCATTCTTAAAGATTATTGAATAACCATTCATGCGTCTTTTTGTTTTTTTGTCCAATGTAAAACATATAAAGCTCGAAATTTCCCAGAAATTAACCTCTTCCTGTATCGCTAACTTCTTTCTACGGGTTGACCAGTGTCTTTCCTGCAACCTTCGTTGTTACTTCGCCTTTTTCTCATTTTTGTCGCACCTTACTGGCTCACTGTGAGAGAACCAACGTCTTAATATTGTCTATTTCAAACGTATATATTAAACTACTTTTTAAAAAATGTTGTTCTTTTTTCGCGTTTTCTGAGTATTTGATTGATCGACAAAGTTACCCCTTTTTATAGAAACTGCCACATATGTATGTAGTAGGTTGTTGAGTCTCCTTTTCCTCTGTAGCTGCCACCACGTCTTGTTCAAATTTAATAGTAAATTAATATTAACTTTATTATTAAATCATTATTGAAAGTGAGTTCAGCGACCTTTTGAACGTCTAAAACGGCATCCCTATTTCATTATATGAAGTCTTCAATTTGTAACCCCTCCCCTTACCCTATGGACCACAACTTGCATTTTCCTCATAATTGAGTTTTTGTTTCTTTAAAAGCTACAATATGACATGTATCTAGTATTTAGAGCCCCGTTCCTTTTCAAAGGCCACAATTTGCAAATTGGGGGAAATCATGATCATTGACACGACATCCATACTGCATGTTATAAAATTTTTGATCTCCACCTCCTCTCATGGGCCATAATTTTGAATTTCTATATGAATCAATATCAAGATTGAGTTCGTGACCTTGGAACTCACTCCCCCGCACCGTGCATTTTTGACTTTGACTGCCTTTTATCAAAACTGATCACAAATACTGAAAGTTGCAAATTCGTGTTTGTTTGGTTTAATAGGGAAGTGTTGTTTTGGCTAGGCGGTATCAACATTTTCCGTTTTGGGTTATTCATATTCTGAACTTGAAGAAGATTAACCTCTTTCTCAAGAGTCACAGCGATACACCGCTGGACTGGTTGGAATTTCGTATTTGCGTTGCTGAGAAACGCTGTATCATTATCTGGGGGAGAAAGAAATGAGAAGATGATGTTTGGTGTCAGTGATCAGGAATAGGGCGGGTTGGCATTCAAGCCCTGACGTAAGAATAAATATAAAAGATTTCGTAGAACGTGAAATTTTCCGGGAATTTTTTAACGCAATCTGCTCTTGCGAACGTCTCCATTCATCTAATCGAGTTAGTTCACTTGTTTTATTCCTGTATGTATAACTAACTGTCTACTATCGGGACTCGTATTTTTCTGATAAGAATATGTATTACACGATTACGAAGTCTAGTTCAATTTAAACAGGGAAATCCAGCTAAGCATTCGTGAATTCATGTTATAATTTTGGTAATTAATACGTTTCGTATTTTTATGTGTTTCAGGTGAGTTCGTCTGAACTGTTATGCTATTGAGACTATCTTTGTGACGTAAGTAAATTTTATCCAGACTTCGTACCCACACCAGAATACATTCCTACGATTTAGAAGCTATTATAAGAAAAATACCCGAATGTCAGAAAGTCAAGTGACATAGTATGCTAAACGACATATGATCCTTGTTAGCGTACTTAATTTTCAAGATACTTGGACGTATTATGCATAACAACGTCCAGTTTGGATGAGTGAACAGCACTAAAAAATCTCCCTATTTTTTCTGAATAATTCAGTTGCTTCAAATTCAAGGTCCTTTATATAAATGCATTCGGGCTAAATAGCAATGAAAAATAACGAAAAAAGTATAAAATTTCACTCTGATGATAGAAGTAGCATGATCAAGAAAGATAAATTTCTGTAGTAGGTATATTTCCCATACGGAAGTATAATTAATTTATGCCCGGTGTGTAAATTGGTTTAAAAATTAAAACTTGGTAAAGGAATGAAGCTACATAAACTCCCAGTTCATAGATAACATAGATAACTCGGTATACTCGATGTTCTTGTACCCGTATATGAAATTTGCCCTGCGTGATGATAAACTTTCAAGTATTGCTGATAAAACGTTTCTAAATAGTGTGTTTTGAAAAAATTTTCAGCACAAGTGTGTTGACATGTTCCATACTGTCCTGTAAATTCTCCTAATGGAAAAAATACAGCTCTAGGTATTATTGTGAGAAATCGGGAATTTTTCAACTCTGGCATAGCATATTTAAAGGTATGGAAAAAATGCAACATTTTTAAACAATGAAAATTTATTAGACTGTGGAAACATTTCAGTTCGCAGTGGAATAGTGAAGATTTTGGAGAAAGTGCTATAGTAATGTATGAAAAATCTGCAACCTTTTTTTGGACTAGAAAATAATTCTGTTCTCTCCGAAGAATCCCTCTCCATACTGGGGATGTCAAACTTGGATGATTTCACGGGCATCATGTTAAGTTGGCTTTTTTTATTGTAAATGCTGCATACCATATCAGAAAGGAGAAATTTCAGAATCTTGAATAGACCAACAGACAGCCTGACGAGCGAGTTGTCAAGCGTTGAGGAGAGAGCTGTCCGTCTTTTGGTCTTTTTGTGTAGAAGGTAAGAAAGCTCTAGTCAATTTTCCCACTGAGTTAGGGTGAATATTTCCAAGGTCAGAGTCGGATTTTAGTGACATACCCCTTTCCCCATCAAGGTGTATCCCTGAATAACGCCTCTCTTTCCACAAAATGTTTTAGTCTGACGTTTTTCTCGTTTATTCATTTTTCCTTCCGTCATTCCTCTCTGCTTCCTTTTTCCTTCCTTTCTGTTTTTATTTTTCCTTCTTTCTTTATTGCTGTTTTTTACATATTTGCTTTTTTTTTTACCCCTTTTTTATATCTTGTTTCGTGACGCCCCTTTCTAGCTTAGCCCGCTAGAGGTGTGACCCCCCTTATGAATTCGGCAATGACCAGGACTGTTCTAAATTGTTCACAAACGCCTAAAAGTTGACAAAAGTCACCAACCAAATCCGACCTTAAAGGATCAAACTTATCAAATCCATTCAGAAATGTCGCAGTTCGACTATAAAAATGACACCACGGTTAAATGATCAAGATACTGACTATTTCTGACCTACATCGATCTTAACGACCCAGGGTAACCTAAAACTACCTCATTTCACAAAAATTGAACTGAACGGACCAAAAATATGTAAACCAAACGTCATTAAATTCTACTAAAATCGACCAAATTCGACCATAAATGCAGGCTATTCAGCAAGAGGGAACCAACTAACATGTGTAAACCAAATGAATTATTAGTAAAAAGTGGAATTTTTCAAAATTGGGTCCCCGATTCAAAAATGTGTACTCACGTTGAAGAAAGCTTATCTGTAAATGCTGTGTCATATAGTCTTTCTACATGGCTCTTGAACTTCGAATCGCGTGTTCTCAAAAAGCGGATTTTGCTAGTTGGTTCCCTCTTGCTGAATAGCGTCCAAATGATGAAAAGTTTGTAAACCTGGCTAAAAATGAGCCAAATTGATCAAATGTAACTAAAAATGACTTAAGTAAGGTGAACCAAACCGAATAAAAAATGACGTCTGATCAAATGTGACCAGAAATTATTGAAGTGAAGTGAACCAAATGTAATAAAAAAGACATCTGATCAAAAGTAACCGCTGAGGAGTAAATACTCCAAAAGTGACAGAAGCGACCCATGAGGAGATGAGGATTAAATATAACGAAAAGTGACCAAAATTAACCAAGGATGACAGTCAAATTTTACAGACGGATAAAGCTATTTTTTAAAATTTTTGCGAAGTGAATACCCTATTGCATTTACTTTTTTATTTGTTATTTTGAAGACATAGCCAGTCAGCGAATAATATTTCATTTATATTATATCTGTTGATTCTGTACTTTGACGAAGTATACTGAACGACTGCGACATCCGCGTATGTTATGGTGTCGTGATAGTGTTTTCTGATGTTTTTAAATTTCACGATATGCTCCATTATAAAAGTTATCGATTGCTTGATTGTTGTTAATTAGTCGATTTATCGATAAGATTCAAGTTTCTTCATCTGGTTGATATTTTTAAAAATTAGAATATTGTAGTTAGTTGAAGCTTTTTTATTCGATACACCGATTACTCGGTTTACCCTGCAAAACACCTCTTGCTGTGACAGGCTGCTTGGATTTGAATAACTTCGCTGATGATCTGCATTTTCAGATCGCGGTGCATATCTTTATTTGTTGTATACCTATAGGCTTTTACAGTTTGCCGGGGACACATTTCTTCTGAACTCGCTATATTATGAGTTGATTCGATGGTTTGCTGCAGCTCCACAGCTGGATCCCATAAGTTCTTAGTGGTTTTATGATGGATAGTAGACCAGTCATTTATTAGCTAGGCTGAGTTTTGAGTGTCTGCCTAAGATGTAGTGCATTTCCTTTTGCATTCGTTTGATTTGTTTGGCTTTCTGCTGGAGGTGGGTTTTCCAGGTCCGGCGAGTATCAAGATGTAATCCCACATACTTGGCGGGCATCTTTTGTGGTATCTGTTTCCCATTTATGTAAAAACAGCGATGGGTCTGCAGAGGTTGAAAAGGCATAGGTTACATGCGCTGTCTTTCACTCGTTTACTTATATTTTCCAGACAGTGAACCATTTCTCTATCTGGTCAAGCGTATTTTGGACTTTATTGACTGCTTCAGCCTGCGTGTCGGCTACTGCTGTGACTGCAGTGCCGTCTGCAAATACCGCTGGGTTTGTTTCTGGTAAGATTATCATATCAGCTGTGTAGACTAAAGACTAGGTAGAGCAGCGGGCCCATAACGTTACCGTGCGATACTCCAGCTTTAATGGGATAGTATTGAGAGTGTGCTTCATTGAACAATGTTCGGAA
The DNA here is from genome assembly GCA_031841125.1 of Acanthococcus lagerstroemiae. NCBI lineage: Eukaryota > Metazoa > Arthropoda > Insecta > Hemiptera > Eriococcidae > Acanthococcus > Acanthococcus lagerstroemiae. Next base: position 23,335 of record JAJSSI010000292.1, read on the forward strand.
CTTCCTTTCAGACAGATAGGAATCAAGCAAAACTGATAGTAATTTTTTAGTAGTAGCCGGTTCAGTTTGAGGGTCGGGCCCTTATGCCATACCTTCTCAAATGCTTGTGTGATATCTACGTATGTTTTGAACAGTATTTTTTCTCTTCGAGCGCTTTTTCTATTATTGTAATCATGCTGTGTACCTGATCTACAACTGAGTGACCAGAGCCAAACTGAAAATCCAGAATCTAGGACAGTAGGAATAGACTTTCTGACTACGTTTTTTCAAACAGTGTAGAATCTGCAGTGAGCAGTGATATAGGTTGATAGAATGTCATTTCATTCGCTGTTTTCCCTGTTTTCTAATCATTATTTTTTCAGCCATTTTGTTGCATTTGGGTACAGATTTCAGCCAGACTGACGCGTTGGTCAGATAGTCAACAAAACACGAGCTTTTTTGGCAGCTCTTTAAATATGGCAGTGGATATTCTACTATTTCCTGGAGCCTTCGTGAGTTCCGTATTTGCTATATCTCGTTTCACTTCTGCAGGAGTTACCGGTCTGATGATTTGTTCTGGTTTTCTGTGGGTGTCCATTTCAGAATCACTGCTCTCGTCCTCTATCTTGATACAGTAGCCAAGTAACAGGCAAATAATTCCGCCTTTCTCTTGTCGTCGCGAATCCACTGTCCCTGTTCATCTTTGAGTGGGAGGATTTGGACAGTAGGCCGTTTGAACCTTTTTGTTTCTCTCCACACAGAGTGGTTCTTGTCCATGTGGGGGTTGAAGTTGACTAAATAATTTTCAACGCTTTGTTGTTTCAGCTGCTTAATTATTTCTGAGTCTGTTGAAAGCAGTTTTGTCTGTTGGATTACAAGATCTCTGTCATATTCGTCTTGCTTTCCTTCATTCTGCAATTAGTCGTCAAATCTCGACTGGGCAGGTTTAGCATTCTGTAGGTTTTGGTTTTGGTTGTCGAGTGCAGCTAGAGGCAGTGTGACGTATTAACTGGGCAAATTTTTCAGCTTGTTGATCTAATTCATTTCTTGTTTTCTCAGCCATACAACGTCTGACGGAAAGCTTCTCAATTATATGTTTTTATTTGTCAGACTAAGTTTGGGAGTGTTCTTGTTGACAGTTCAGCTAATTGTACATAAGAATCACTGGCGAATGATCGGAGGACAGGTCTGCTATATCCTCAGTACTAGAGTAGGGTGTAGTGATGTCTTTAGAAATGAAAAAATCTAGGTCAGGAACTTTGCTGGTATCAGAAGACCAGTAGTTTCGCTTGCCTTCTGAATGGTAATTGCAGGAGCTATTATTGATGGCAGCCAATAGTTCGGTACCCTTTGGAGTAATTAGTTTCGCTACCCACACTGTGTGCTTTGTATTATAATCGCCACCAGCGAATATAGCTCATAGCTTATTTTCCCTTGTTTTTGTTTCCCTTTCTGATTTGACTATGCGTTCCTTCCACCTGAGTCTCGGGCCATAGCTCCCCAATGTAGAACCGGTTCTGTCTGAGACTGAAGATGGTATGACATCGACACCGAATAACGAGTGTCGTAGTGCTGCCTCATTGCTCAAGCACTACTTACACAACAAAAGTACTAAAACGAGTTTGAAACTTCTCGATTCATTTCTCCTAACCGACCTTGTAGCGGCCGTGCGTAGAACAGTAGCTAC
>JAJSSI010000293.1:0-25000 GCA_031841125.1 Acanthococcus lagerstroemiae
GAAAATTTCCGAAGAATCCCATTAGAAATCTTTTGAAAGAATTTCCAGTGTTTTCCAAAAAATTTTATCAAAATTCTTCGAGAAAATTTTCCAATAATTTTTGAATAGCAAACATTCGGGGAAAAACTTTGATAGTTTTGAAGAATTTTATCGAAAATCTTCAGGAAAAATCTCCGATGATTTTTAAGGAATTTCATCGGAAATTATTGGAAAGAATTCCGGTAACGATAAATCTCATCGTAAGTTTTTAGAAAAAATTGTCAATGTTTTCCAAAAAAGTTCACCAAAATTCATCGAGAACATTTTCTGATAATTTTTGAAGAATCTTATAGGAAATATTCGGGGGGGGGGCGGGGACTCCGGTGGTTTTGAAGAATTTTATCAGAAATCTTTAGGGAAAATGTTCGATGGTCTTCAAATAATTTCATTGGAAATCCTCGAGAAGAATCTCCAATGATTTTAAACGAATTTCATTGGGAATTTTTGGAAAAAAATTCTGGTTCCCGAAGAATTAAAACTATTTCCCACTCATGCGGTGGGATCAGAGATTTTCCCCGAAGATTTTTCAGAAATCGTTGGGAATTCCTTCTGAAGATATTCTCCGAAAATTAGTGGAGATTATTTTCGAAGATTTCCAATGACATTTTTTTGAAGATTTTTCTCAAATTATTTTCGATAAAATTCTTCGGAAGATGTGAGTTGATTTCCAAAGACTTTCATCAGAAATCTTCAAGAAAAATCTCTGATTCCATCGGATGAGTGAAAAATAGTCTCAGTTCTTCAGAAATTATCAAAATCCCCCTCCCCCTCCAAGAAATTCCAATGAAATTCCTTTAAAATCATCGGGGATTCTTCTCGAAGATTTCCAATGAAATTTATTCTCTGGAAATAATCGGAGATTATTTCTGAAGATTTTCGATAAAATTCTTCCAAAAACCATTGGAGCTTTTCCCAAATATTTCCGATGAAATTCTTCAGAAATTATCAGAAAGTTTTCCTGAAGACTTTTGAAGAAATTCTTTGGAAAACATTGAAAATTTTTCTGAAGATTCCCAATGAAATCCTCCGGAAAAGATTTCCAAAAAAATTCTCCTGAAATAATCGGAGATTTTCCCCAATGATGTCCGATGAAATTCTTCGAAAAATGATCGGAAATTTTTCCGTAATATTTTCGATAAAATTCTTCGGAAATCAAAGGAATCTTCTCGAAGATTTCGGATGAAATGCTTTGGAAATCATCGGAGATTTCCCCCGAAAATTATTTCATCGTTTTGTACGTTTGGTGCGTTTTCCACCTGTACACCACCACCATCTTTGTCTTCGCTTCTTTGAATGATTTTCGATTTAGAAGAAAGTTCCTTGGACACATACGTCGGCTGGTAACAACTTGAACAAACGTTGTTATCTTTGAAGCACTCGCTCTATTTTGTTGAGCGTTCGCTTTTAAGTGAAAGAGAACACTTATGCATACGGATTGAAGCAAAACCTTAACCTTTTATCTTTCCCTTCCGAGCGACGGCTCTCACTCCGCTCTTTTGCTTCAACGTTAAATCTTAATTTTTATGCATACGGCCTAATGATACGATAATAATACGTTTGTGTAAAATCAGTGTTGTTTTTTTCGCTATCCATGGGATTATTAAAAGTTGCCGGCCCTGCTTTGACCCCTTGCTGTGTGTTGATGCGTGAGTGCGTTTCACAAGTTCTGGTCATTTCGAGTGTCTCATCGTTTTGTCATTTATTGTTCAGCTAGAAATGCAGTCCGGACCACGGTGTACTGTTCGAAGTGCGAGAGGCAAAAAGAAGATAAAAGCTCTGTTCGTTGATACCGGCGTAAATTATCGTAATGTGTCTGGTCTGTATGAAGTATGAACTACATACAAAACGGCTCCATGCTGCATGTGCTTATGCGCGCGCACATTTCTGTTTTGATTGTAACGTTCACGTCACTACTTGCTGCTTGTGGATTACGGCGGCTTTCGCTTGATCGCTTCAGCCGGCCTGCGTTTTGGTTTTGCGGGTGCAGTGCCAGTACGGTGCCGACGTGCGTGTGTGTTTGATGTTTGTTGGTGATCGACGTGATGTTCGCGCGTATAATTCGTAATAGTAATTTATAGTATTTCGAACGCGACAACGTGCTTCCGACAGTCCGAAAAATAATATTTTGTTTTCCGTTATTTGCTAAATGTTCAATATGTCAACGTATCACGAGCATTTCGCGGTTTATTTTATCGTGGTTTCAGTTCGTGCGTGGCGTTATGTGAGGTGATCGTCGTGCCGGTAAAAGTGTGGTGACAGCTTACATACATCTACGAGTACACATACACAGTCGACTGTTTATTCCTACCCGAAGATTGCGAGAATTTTGCTGCCAAAATCGACGATCATGAATAACAGCTCAAAACTGGTGTATCCTTGTCGCGTCGAAGGATGGCTGAATGTTTTCGGTGAGTCAGATGTAAACTTTGTTGATACGATTAGCTACACGTTACTTTTCAACTGTCAGGGCACAGAGAGATAATGGCGGACATGAGTTTCACCTATTGTACGGGATCAGTGTGTTGTAGCAACCGTGTATAACACCAGCCTGCTTATTCAATATCGCATGTACTCGGTAATGTGCATTGTGTCTTAGTGCAGTTGCACCACACGGTTCCAGCTCTGAACTCTTGTGTCCTGTTGACTCCAAAGAAACGCAGAGGCTGCTTGAGCAAGGAAGATACGGTGCACCCTCCCCTCCCAACAGAGCGCGTATCCGGCGTAATCATTTGACTGAATCTTGCAAATCTGAAGCTTTTTTGTTGCTCAAACGGTATACTAAGGCTGTTAATAGCTAATTTGAGAATTGCACCCCCTTACCCCGGTCATAAAGCTCTCACAAAGCCCCTTTGAATTAGATGTATTATGATTTGGAAGATGATAATACAGAACTAGCTGCCTGCCTTAGCACTATACTTGCAGGCGCGGATACAGACGACCAATTTGTGGAGGAAAATGGCAGAAGGACAAAGGCGGAAGTCCCCACACGGAAAAACCATTAGAATTGAGAATAAGAACATGGAATGTAAGGACACTGAACGAGGTAGGCACATTAGAAAACTCGAAGAAAGAGATGAAAATATTGAAATTCGATACAATATAAGAATTAGTGAAGTGAGATAGTCGGAAGGAAATGGGGAATTTTTTGCTGCTCTCTCCCTCACTGATTTTTCCCTTTTTTTTGTGTGGATCCGCGCCTGCTACTTGACGAAACACAGTTGAATTAATGTCCCATAAATCTTCCGTTGGCGTTGCAGTTTAATTAATGAGTAAGAATTTTTCAAGTCTTCCAGCAGTGAATCAGCAAACAATAACTGTTTCTTAATGTCGGGCGATACAAACTCATTTCTTAGCTTTCGACATAGTTTGGTCCGAGGAGAGTTTGAAGTATTCTCAAATGCTAATATCTCGTTTTAAGTCTGTTTACTTGTCTCGGAAGTACTTTGTTAGCCTCCCCTAATTTTTTTACATTACGACGATAACACTTAGCTTAGCCACTTCTATTACGCTGCTGCTTCCCAGATGAAGCTTGAGCTGGTGTTGCGGATGAACTTACCTACTCTCTTCTTATTTTGACTATATGATTCTATAAATCCAATATCTTCTTCTCTGTTCACCAATCTGTCTTTTACTTCTGTTCTTCTTTTCCTCGCCTAGCTTTTTATTTTCTGCGTATCTTTTCCTACGTTTTTCGTTGATTTTACTTAACAGGTCTGGCTTTTTTCGTATTCTAGCTCGTCTCTTTTTTCCACCTCAGCTTTTTCGACGCAGAGCTTCTTTTCTAAATAGAGCCATGACTGAAAGGAATTCAGAACAATGAACTGAGAAGCTAATTAATAGTACGATGTATCTACCTGCAGTATTTCGAAAACAACGATCTGAAAATGTAAAGCTCTTTCAAGGGGGAAGAAAAACCTTGTAATTTAGTTCTCCAGCACGATAGTAAACACGGGCTTCAAATCATTTTTAACAAACAAATTCTTATAACAGCACAGTCAGATGTACTTCCCGATATGCAGCATTCCTTAACCTTCATTTGTCTCAGTAAGTTATCCAGATGCAAACCATGGCGAAAGTTCTTATTATTTCTTCTTCGCCTGCTATACTCTTCCCAGAGCGTAAGTGATCAGTCGCCAGTTAGATTTTGCGCGCCCTTGCATCCCGGGCAAGTTTCTGTATTGAGGCAGTACCGGTGCATTCTTTGATGTTCTGGATCCAGTCTGTTCTGCATCTTCCAGCACTTCTTTTTACCTCAGTTTTCTCCTGGATGATAAGCTGCATGATCCTGTAATTTTGTCTCCGTATGAGATAGATACCCGAAATATCATATTTTTCTGCTTTTGATCCACTTCAACATTCTCTCGGCTTTGGCTAGTTCCAGGTCTTTTCTATTCTATTAGGGGTCTGGTTGGCCGAGTGGATAGCGCGTTGGTCTCGGAATCCGGAGGTCCCGGGTTCGAGTCCACGTAGCAACTCGCCAGATTTCGACCTAGGCCGGTTTTTCGGCCAGAAGGGAAGAGGGCTAAGACAGCCCTAACAGCCTCCCCGACGTCTCTGAGGTAATGCTCGAAAGGGCGAATTCCAGGTCTTGGGTCGAGAGCAAATTAGAAAAGGTCTTTTCTATTAGATGTTCTGGTGATCCATGATATTTTAAGCATCCTTCTATGCAGCCACATCTCCATAGCCTCCAATCGGTCTATTTGCTTCCTATTTAGGGTTCCTTTTTCAGTACCATACAGCAGAATTGGATAAATGTACCATTGTACTACCTGCTATCAAATGTTCAGGCATAGGGAGCGATCACAAAGCAAATTTTTCGAGCTATTAAATGCAGTTGTTGCATAGCCACACATTATTTCTACTTCTGTTTCTAAGTCAAGATTCTCTGTTATGGTAGTACTCAGGTATTTAAACTTCTCAACTCTCTCAACTTCTTCATTGTTGGATAGTAATTGGATCTGAGTTAAATTGATTTTTACTGACTACCATCCAGTTGGCTTTCCTTACATTGACGTTCAAGTTATAGATTTTTTCTTCTGTATTCAGTCTGTTAACCGAAGGCCATGACTGTTATTGGCCAAAATACCTGCATCATCAATCGTTTCTATAAATTACGACTTCAAAATTCTTGCGTTTATTCGGACATTTCTACTGCCGAAACAATCACGTTCACAATTTTACAATTGGACTTCATTCTCATGATAACAACACATAAGGTACTCAATGTTCAGAGTTCTAAGCACTGTATAACAAATTTCCCAGCTTATCATCAAAAGTTCACCTCTACCACAGTACAAAAAATGAGGTAACACTGTTTTCAGTTAGCCTAGTTATTGCTGATTAGACAGATTGACCAGTAAATACATAGGATTGTTGGCAGCTCGTGCTGATTGGCTGCTAAATAGTGTTGTGGTCAACAAATCACACAAAGTGAATGAAAAATGTGGAAGTTACACCCACGACAATAGTATTTTCTCAGACTTCTTTCGCATATTTCTTTCTTACTTGAAATCTGACGCATTCTCTATACAGATTGTTGAATAGATCTTTATACTTTTTCTAACATTGTATAATATTAGAGGGTTAACATCAGTCATCATCATCAGGGATACTGTAGTCGCTGTGTTGGCTAGGATGATAGTGGGGGGTATTTGAATATTACTAGCTTTCCGGTGTTGGTGGAAATCGAACCCGAGAAGTTGTCGGGATATTTGCCAATTACAAGGGTTATCAATGTTCAGTCCTTTAATCGGGCACCGCATCCTCTTTCTTCTCTGATGCCTTCCTAAAGAACTTCCTTTATGCTTTCGTCTTTCAGACGCCACTCTCCCGCTAAGACCTTTGAGACATCTGTCCCATTTCACTTGTCCCACAAATCGAACGCTGTTTGAGACTTCTGGACACAATAACCGTTTTAAGGTTTATTTCACTGTGAGACCTAATGGCGGATTGATCTTATAAGTTACCTGGAAATTTTCCGATGGGTCACTTTAATTCAAAAAATTTGAGCCGATGTAGTGGTGGAATAGGTGAGAGGAGCATAGAGAGTGTAGGCGTGCTAGAGAAGTGACGGAACTGAAAAGTCGGGCCAGTGCAATGACATTCATCAAGAGACAATTGAAAATGTCGAGATTACAAAATGGTCTCTCACGGTCAGGGTCAGCTCCTAAAAGTTGCTCCGGCTCCAGCCTCCTGAAAGTTTCAGTAAGTTGCTCCAGCCTTCACTTCGGAGCTGGAGCTGAGTTTAGAGTTGAAGCAGAGCATAAAGTTCGAGCGGAGCCGTGAGCCAGAGTAGAACCTGGAGTTGGGGCCGCCATTAACCTATGCCCTTCTCCGTCCTTTCGATCGTTGACCTTCTCCCGAACTCCTTTCACCCGGAGCTGGAGCTCGGAGTCCCGAAGCAGGTCGCTTTCCAAGGAAACTGTAACCGGAGCTGGCTCTACGACTCCAGAGCTGACTTTACAGTTCTGGAACTGGCTCCATGGCTACACTTCCAAAAACAGTTGCTCCAGCTCCAAACTAGTAGCTCCAAACTCCGCAGCAAGCTCCAGCTCCGCTTCGACTCTCTGGTCTCGGTACAAATATTTTCGAACGCCATTCCCGACATCTTAGTTTAAAATGTTGGTTCGGGCGTTCGAGATATACCTGTGTAGTATTTGTAAATGATGACATAAATTCGTGTATGTCCTCGCAGACTAGTCAACCTTCAAAGAATTCTCACCTCGAGAAAATCAATAAATTTCTTCAATAGTTACAACAAATACTTATCGTCATGTGTGATGAAAAACCGTCCAGTTCTGGCGGCATATAATGTTGGCCGCAAATTCCTGCGCTAAAAAAAGAATGCAGGAAAGTCGAAGAGAATACAAGCCAACTCATGTATGAGTACGATTCGGGTACCGAAGAAATAAATCAAATTTAAAAACACTCTCGGGTGTAATTTTTATTAACATTGTTGTCGATTGATCAGTTGGTGGTTCGGTGCAACCGTCGTCGTCTTATTGTGAAGACAAATGGCCGACATTTCCTTCAAGGTTTCGTTTGGGTTGTAAACCAAGGAATGAAGATTAGCATGTACGAAAATTATTCAAAAATGTGGAAATATTGAAACAGTTTCGTCATAAAATAAATTTATGTGGTTTCGGTTTGATCGCATTTTCGGGTCTTGAAATGGCGGCTGTGGCGAAAGAGATTCCGAAGTAATTCGCGTCTTCGGAGAATGATTCCCCAAACCTACGCTCATGGAATGTTTCTTCAATTTCTGTCAAGTACGTTCTATCACACTGCTGGTTCATTGTGGCACAATAGTTGACTGTACTGAGTTTTACCTTGCATACGAATTTTCCCATGATAATACTTAAAACCTGTATTTCGTAATTGAATATCGTATATCTCGTTTTTTTTTGTGTTTTTTTTTCTCACTTCACATGTAAATTTATTACGATGTCTTGATTTTATCTGTTCGCTGGAATAATTATTTTCATTTAGATCATTCATTGGAAACCATTTTATGAAAGTGATTTGCCTCGGTGTGTCGTCAAATTGATTTTATATTATTGTTTCCAGTATGCTTTTACTGGCTGCTTAGTGCCACGTTACTGGTTTTTGCAAAGACTGAATATATCCGATGAAAATTGGCGTCCCTTTTGCCGAACTGTCATCGTGGGTAAATATGATAGAGGAGAAGGTACAAATATGGCCACCAGCCATGTTTTTGTCTCTAATTCGAAGGAGAGCGACCATGGGCAACCAGAAGACTCAGGAAATGATAGCATGTAACCTCAACAACATGTCTCGAGGGTTGGAAGTTGAAAAAACCAAACAACGTACTCCAAAACTTTCCAACTAGCCAAAAGGAGTGGATGGAAAAATTGAAAAAACAAATTGGATATAAAAATGGATCCCCTTTTCCGAAGGAAGAAAAGTGAGCGCAGCAACGTGAGTCCAGTTTTGGTAATGAACACACGCTAGCCAGGGTTTTCCATCACGATTCGACACATGTTTCATAGCAAAATATTCCCATAACATTCTCTTCTGGGGGGAGAGCACCTACAGATTTAATTCTGTCGGCGTATCCTAGTTTGCGACAACATACGAGGAATTTCCAGAAGGAGTATCGGAAGACTAGCTGGAAGAGGATCCACATTTACTGGATCAAGGAGATTTCGATGAGCGCGAAGTTTTAATGACCCAGAAGCTTCAATGTGCCTCTTGTTTAGATTCATGATTTCAGCTTGCGCTTTGCATATTTTATTGATTTTCGAGGCATCCTAAGCAATGATCTCAAATGAGAACAACTTCAAGGGAAATTTACTTCTGTCTAAGAACTGCTGAACTTTTCAACTTGGGGGAGGGGGGATCCTCATTACAAATTAAATGGGTCCAAATTACCCGTACACGATGTTCGTAAATTTTATTCCGTCATTCTACCTATCAAATACCACTTTGGTGGATCTTACTTCGTAACACAAACTGCTTTCTTTTCTCTTTCGAATGATATCATTTATTTATTTATATTTGAGTCCCTCCCAAACAGGTGCACGAGGGTCCCATGGACAGGGAGAACCTATATACCCTCGAGTACTTTAATGACTGATGAAATATACTACATATCTCCTACTCTTGAAGAATATGTCTATCCTAGGGTCTGTTTGGGTCATATTATTATATAATGTTAGAGTATTGTCCATACTTGATGCTGAGCCTCTACGTGTTACAAATAGATCAGTTTTTCTTGTATTAAATGCAGGGACCCTGAATTGAATACGTGTCAAGTTGTTGGAATCCAAAATTTTGTTATTCAGAACATCCCTCAAGAAGATCAATTTTGCCAGACATATTCTATTTTTGAGACTCATAATCTCAAAGCCAACTAAAAGTTCTTTGTATAATACAATTTCAGAAGGATAATATGTCAAGATTTTGCAGTATAAGTATTTCAAAAATCTTTTTTAAATTTTCTTAATTTGATCTTTACTTTGTTGAGTTTTGGGATTCCACACAACAGAGGAGAATTCCAATATTGATCTGACAAAACTGGAATAAAGAATTTTCATTGTTTCTAAATTTTTATAACAAGTTCAATTTCTCTTTATGAATCCAACCATTCTTTTAGATTTCAAAGTTATGTGATCGATATGCATATTGAATAATAATTTCGAATTCAAAATGATATCTAAGTCTTCTACAGAATTTACACACCTAAGTGTATCTTTTTTATTTTATATTCGTGTAAATGGGACATATTTTTCTTGAAAAGGTAATTTTTTCACACTTGTCAGTATTAAATGGTAACAAATTTCTATCATTCCACTCAACTAATGCGTCAAAAGATCTTGTTGCAGTTTAACGCAATTATTTTGAGATTTTATAATTTTATAAATTTTCATATCATCCGCATACAGCAATAATTTTAAATTTTGGGTTTTTTCAGAAATATCATTAACAAAAATAATATCATTGACAAAAATTAGGAATAGGTGAGACCCAAAACCGAACCCTGGGGAACACCTGACACACTCTTGAAACCAGGGCCGTACCCAGGATTTAAGTAAGGGGGAGTTTTTCGATTAAGATGACTTTTTTTCGTTGTGGGGGGGCTACAAATACCCCGGCTACAAATACCCCAAATTTATCCAATTGCGTGCATGTATATGACAAAAACGTCAACATTTTTTGAAACTCTCATTTTCATACTTTTTACAAAAAATGTGACAGATACCTCCTCCGTCTCAAACCCATTTTGTTCGTGTTTTTTTTTTTACAAGGTGGGGGAGTTACGGCCCTGCTCTTTTCCGATGAACTAGGTACATTTTTGGAATATCCTAAATAACATACGAGAAATTTCAAAATAATAATTATCGTAACTGGCCTCAATAGAGTTGTTTAAGGGGACAAGAGGAATAAGTTGAAATTTTTCAAACAAAACCATATTATTTCAAATGGTGAACAGAGTGAATGAAATGGTGTTTGGTTTTTCGTCCATTTAAACTGAGAAAAATCAGTTATTTTCAAGAGTTTTTCGCGCTTGGGTGGATGGACATAGCAATGGGAGATGTAGGAAAAATGTTCCTTTCAAAACGTCTTGCCGAACTGGCCAATTCAAGGAAGTCGATTCTTATTTATTGGAAAACATTTTAAAAGCGTATACCTCTTTTTTGTTTTTTTATTTTTGGCCTCTCCGTCTTAACCGATCGTTTTTTGTGTGTTTTTTTTTTAGCCAATGGGAGGGGTTTGAACCCCTAAAACCCTCCCCGTCAGTACGGCCCTGCTAGTAACACGTAGAGGTCACTTCTTTATACTCGACAAACTGCATTCTGTTATTTAAGTAGGAGCGAAATAGGATTATTAGATCTTTTAAATAGCCAAAGCTGCATAGTATTTGGAATAAGATTTTGTGGTTGACAGTGGTCAAAAGCCTTCGAAACACCCGTGTAAATGGTATCCATTTTCCCACCCTTGGAGAGGGTTATACTGATATCTATCATATGTAAAGTTCATTAGATTTGTCTACACTGAATATCCCTTTCTAAAGCCATGTTGACAGGGAGATAAGGTGTTTTGGGGTTGATTTTATAGACATTTGTACAGGACAGTTTCAAAAACTTTGGCCGCGAGTGGGATTTTAGAGAGATGGGACGATAATCTTTTATTTCGTTTATTTTGCCTGACTTGTAACGTGGAATAACTTTCGATATTTTCCGTATTGTTGGATAAATACCTGTCTCAAGGACAGTATTGCAGAGATAAGTTAAGAGAGTAATTAAAAAGTGTGAGTAAGCTCGAAATATGTATTGTGGAATGGAATCAGGGCCACAAGATGATTTAGGTTTAAAGTCATGCAGGGCACGTTTTATATCCTCGATAGTGATCACTCTTTTTGAATTCAAATTCATGAAAATTGTCAGTTATGGGAGATTTAACTCACTTCAAACATAAAATCGTATGAGTAAAAACCCAACTGGTCGCCAGTATCCGCACAGAGTATAGATTCACGGTTGAAACTAGACCAGGTATGCGTTATTGACTCGGTTTCAAAAAACACCGAGAAAAATAATTGTACAGCAAAAATATTATTAACTGAACGAATAACCGAAAATACAGCTTGGCTTTTCCGGGAAGATGATAAAATTCAAAATGTCTTTGCTAATAATTGTATGCGGGTAGTAATTAGGCTTGTCTGGTTGGAACAGTAGTGAGTACTGAGTACCTACCTCTCAGTCATAGTACATCGAGCGAGTCCGATTTGGAAGAAAGTGGCTTAGACCTTGAAAACGGTGCGACTTTCGCTAATACAGGGTGACTCGGAAAAATGTGCACTCGTTGCTGTTTTCGTTCCGTGTAAACCTTTGCGCCTTTTTTCAGCCCACCCGCTTCCTTTAACTCACTTCTATCATTTCTCTATCTCTACAACGTTACAAAACGCAGAAGAGGTAAATGTCTACTTCCTTTGTCTCGAAGCTCATTTACAGCCTCATCATTGTCCAACTTTGCCCTCAATTTTTCCAGTCATGTTCGCTTTCTCGAGATAATCGAACCACTGTGCGTCGCTCTGTTCTGTCCGCTCGAGTTATCTTCCGGCGAGGGGGGTGGGAAACATAGCGGAAATTTGAGCAGATTGACTAAAAGTGAAAACAGACCATAACATAATGGAAGCACCGTCAGTTAGTATTTTCACAAGTTGGCCCTCTGGCCGACATACTGTATTTCAACTGACGAAACACTTCTTACAGATTACAGAGAGTTCTAAATGTGAGGGTTTTCCTGAGTAATTCAAAATTATTATGAGTACGACCACGCAAAATTATAAGTCAGTGTAGATATTTAGGCACAACTTCTCCCCCTGTGCCGGGATATTATTTATCACTGACCCACCAAGTACAAAAAGGTCTTGAAAGAATTTTAACGAATCTCAAGGTTGTTCAGAAGTCTTAACGTGTCTTGATAAATCATTGCGTAGTATAAATGAATCTGAACAGATTTCTAACGAATTTCAAAACAGAGTGAATAAAGTCAAAATAGTCCTAACAAATCTTCATCAGCTGTAACATGCTTTGAACCATCCATAAATTGTCAACAGGCCGGTATCAAAATTCCTCCGTGTTTTTTTTTGTTTTTTTCCCGGAGAATTTCTTCGAAAAAAATTGTTTAGACGATCACGGGAGGGGATTATCCCTCAACTCTCCACCCCCTCCTCCTCCCAAAAAACCGGTTATGATCGTCAATAGAGTTCTGACAGTGTTTTGAGAAGTCTTAACAGAGTCTGAAAGAGCTTTCGGGAGTCTCTTGACGTTTCTTGAAAAGTTTTGGCAGAGTCCTAAGTCCTTAACGAATAGAAGTCTGGTGAGTTGAGTGGAATAGCGCGTTGGTCTCAGAATCCGGAGGTCCCGGGTTTGAGCCCGCGTAGCAACTCGCCAGAATTTTCGATCTAGGTCGGGTTTTCGGCCAGAAGAAAAGAGGGCTAAGGCAGCCTTAACAGCCTCTCCGACGTCTCTGAAGTAATGTTCGAAAGGGCGGATTCCAGGACTCGGGTGGAAAGCAAATTAAGAAAAAGAGAAGTCCTTAACGAGTCTTAACCGAGTTTCTTAGTTCAGTGTCGAATCCAGGAAGTAATCCTGGGTGGGGTTATTCAGAATGAGTACAAATTGAATAGTCGTGCCTCCCCCTCCCTCCACATACCCACACACAAATTTTCAACTGTTCTAGACATATTTAAAGCTCGGTAGAGGTCTCACTGTAGACTCGTCGACTGTTCAAGATTCGTGTAGCACATCTTATGATTCTTTTAGACTTCATTAACTCCTTTCAAAATTCTTCCATACTTGTTTAAGGCTATTTGAAGCTTTTCCAGACTCGTTAAGGCTGTTCAAGACCCTTTGAAGACTTTACTACTCTTCTAAACTTAATTAAAATTCCTTTATCAGTTGAATATGATTTTTAAGGACGTCTTCAGACATTTTATGCTTCATGTAAGATTCTTGATCTATTTCCGACTCGCTAAGACTTTCAAAAATTTATTTAAGACAATCAGTACTCTTCTACACTTTGATTTCTTAAAATTTTTCGAGGCTTGTTTGAAATTTTTCAAGGTTATCTTACTTGTTCAGGGTAGCTATTTTCTGAAAAACCAGGAAAATTAGGGAAAGTCAGGGATGAGTCACGAAATTGCTGTGATTTTGATCGAAATCTGGGAACTTTTTGAGTATAACGAGAATTAAAGAATAAATGTGCGTAATGTGTCATGACTTATTTCGTTTACAATCATCGTCTTTAATGAATATCAAATTTGATCGAAATTATGTACAATACTAGCTGAAAAAATGTCTAGGAACATTTGGAAACCTGATCTGTAATACCGGGAAAAACAGGGAAAATCATTCTAAAAAACTAGCTACTTTGTTGTCTTTAGGGTGGCATTTGTTTATTTTTTTCTTCGGTTTTTGACACCCAAAAGATCCGACCAGAAAATGTTGTTCTTTCTAACCTAAGAAAAGACTTAGACTTGAACTCCCTTGCGCATCGGCTCAGATTTTTTGGTTTGGCTACCGGGTTTTTACTCCAAAGTACAACACTTTTTCTTATAGAAGCGAAAAAAGAAAAAAAGAAGAAAAAAACTATAAAGTCTATCAATTTAGTTTCCCCTGAAAATTGGATCCAAACTTATATACTGTTAGCGGACGTTTTACGGCAATCAGTCAGTAGACATTATGCAGCTGCAAGAATGGGATTATACGTGTAGAATAAAGTATTATACATTTTACATGTAGAATGGTTAGTATTTTATGTACTACGTGTAAAATATACATTCTATTCCTGTAGAATAGTATGTAATGTAAAATGTGTAGAATAATCAGTCAATCAAAAACATTTTGCTTATTCTACACATTTGACATGTTGAATCGCGCATGCACTCTCGTAGAATAGGCGTAGAATGGACGCGTAGAACACATTTTATGGTCTGCGTTATTCCCGCTCAGCCGGGATGGATTGGCTGTAAAAGTTGCCGGGAAATTTCTCGGTGGACTGGTCCAGTTCAGAAGATTTAGATCGGTATATTAGGGAATTTCGGTTCAGTATAGTGGCTGAAATGAAGAGAGGAAGGAGAAAAGACTAGGGAACTAGAAATGGAGGGGTATCACCATGTTTGTTCCTGACGTAATCATTGACGAAGAGAATTAAATGAAATCGAGATGAAAACTTCAAAAAATACACTGTATACCAACTGTACCTAAGCAATCATTCAATGATAAGGCCAGACACAAATATGGCAGACGTCGGTTATACCCCTCCTCCCGTTTCCACTTCTATGCTGGAGGGGTTATGAAGATGATGAGCTCCTGCGATGGCCTTTTCCTCGATGGCGTTTTAGGTCCCAATCCGCTCCTGTCGTTTAATATTCAGCCAAAATAACTTGTCAAAAGTGGAACAGTATAGAAACGCGGGAACCCCAGTATAGCAGAAAATATAAATCGGGTAAGTATTTTCCCGCAGTAGGTATTCAAAAACCTTTGAAATCTCATGATTTTGCTCATTCATTTTCTATTCGAGTGCTCAGTACTCGACACCTCAGCTGCATTTATATTTGAACGTGTTCCATCCGGAATTTCAGCTTCTTGCTCTCACGCAGTCCCCGTTGTCTTCCATTCCAGTCGGAGGAGTTCGCTGCTCCGTCAGATCACTGATCTTCACATAGAACAAGTTTGAAACGATAAAATACGCCGGATCTTTCTACTATACACTTTCGATTTCCTCACTAGAACACTCTGTATCAATTGCACTGTATCATTCGCTTTCTTTTCCATTTTTTCTTCTTTCTTTTTTTTTCAACATAGACGTTTGCTTCCCACAGCAATTTACTTCGATATCGATTAATACAAAATTAACGTATACATACACACGAAAGGTGCAAAAGCAAATGCGAATTGCCTCATTCGATTAAATGCTAACCAATTAACCGATGCGATGAATTCGTTGGTAGCCCCGACTAATACGTTTACATATACTACAGGCAGTCATTTGCCCCTGTGCTTATCCGTCGTCTACGTCTACACCAGTTCTTAATTACACCAGACGGCGTTAAGTCAGACCGGCTCGAAAATGCCAGTAAATCAAGTAAAAACCGCTTTTGTCGTCGTATTTATGACGCTGCGAATTACCGGCCGGACCTTGAATACCGTCGGTGCTGTGCGAATCGACTGTACGAGGCTCAGCGTTCATTCGTTATGCATCAACCAACACCAGCCGAAGGTCTATTGTATGCAAAGCGTCGAGAATAATCCAAAAATGATATAAACAATAATGAAATTCATCGTTTATCAAAAGATTCACTAAATCCAACGCCTACTGGCAGCAGGTTACAGGGTTACACCTCGTTTGACTCGAGGCATTGTTCGAAGTTCCAGCGAATGGTGTGGTGCTCCTATATGGAGGACTATCATTATTATAGGTATATGTATAGGAAAGTCGCGCGGTTATCGATTGGAATCTCTTGATTGTAATATGTTACCTTATGACATACCTTATGACAGCTGTATGCGATACATCAGCGATTATGTAGGAAATCAGACAATGATTGGGTGTCGATGCGAGCTCCGGGGCTGCGAATTAATTTCGCGAACGCGAGCGCCTGTTTATGCAAAAACCATATTCCGACGCTGGGACAAGTTCAGTATCGACGGCGATTGTCGCTTTGACGAAGCAGTAGGTGGACGTGTGTGGCGGACTGAGCGTGTGTGTGCGCAGTCCAAACAGCCACGAGATGCTAAAATTTGCGGCATAACGACTCGGAAAACATGTAAATTAATGAAACAGTAAACGACTCCAAGAGAAGATCCGGGAGAACTCGAATTACCTCAGATATAGTCAAAATAATACTGATGATGATGATAAGGTCATCAGTCTTAGTACCGTTTGATGCAGCTCTCCATTTCTCCTTATCTTGTGCGAGTTTTTTCATTTCCAAATAACTCTTACATTTGACATTCTCGATTATCTGTAGAACATACTAGAATATTTGCCGACCTACTCAATTCTTTCCTTCCACCCTTCCTTCTAGCAGGAGTGATATTATTCCTGGGTGCCTCAAGTTGTGCCCTATTAGTTTATCTCTCCTCCTCTTCAGACAATTCCAAATATCCATTTTACCTCCTATACCCTATTTGGTACTTCCTCATGTAGCTTTGTGTCCTTTGTACACATATAAGTTTAAAATTACTTGCTTTTCTTTAAATTTTATTCCTATCTTTTTTAGAATATCAAACATTTTATCCCATTTAACATTATCAAAAGCTTTTTCAATATCAACAAATGCTATATACTATGTATTCTTTTTTATATACCTCACGGGGCGGCCACTCCCGGACCTCTGGCTCCGTTTAATACAACGAATATTTCTGACAACCTTATAGCAAATTACAGTCTTCTGTTTCAATGAGGTTTTCTGCTTTGTTCGGCTTTTACCGTAAAGTATCTCGCCGGGTGCCACAGGAAACCCCTCAGAAATACACTGTATAATTGAGCTATCTGGCCAAACTGGACCTCCCCTTATGGGGGAAGCGGGGGCCTTACAATCTTAAGAGGAGATATGTGTTCATTCGATCCCTTATCTTATGGGGGAGGCGGGCCTTACGGTTGTGCTTCTACTTCTTCTTCTCCAAAATGACGACAACGATAAAGATGACAACAGCTATGTTGGGGCTGCCCTGCCTCACTGCGGAGGACGTGGACCTAGTCAACACCCGATTTACTTTGGTCTTACCCACTAAACTTCGCACGGCAACGAGGGACATTATCAGTT
Organism: Acanthococcus lagerstroemiae; assembly: GCA_031841125.1. Lineage (NCBI taxonomy): Eukaryota > Metazoa > Arthropoda > Insecta > Hemiptera > Eriococcidae > Acanthococcus > Acanthococcus lagerstroemiae. The sequence continues at coordinate 16,835 of JAJSSI010000293.1, forward strand.
TTGTTTTTGCTTACATCGTACCTTTTCCTCGCATTACATAATTCTAGATGAACTGCAAGATTTAAAACTTAGAAGCATGCCAAAACTAATATTAGTTTTGTTTATAAATACTCTGAACTGCCCCCCCCCCCGGTACTGATGCGATGCCCGAAAGGGTAGTTTCCGGTGCCGGGGGTGCGGTGTCTCAAGGGCCACTTTGGCATGCGTGCATCGCCATACGTCCCACCACATCAAATACCCTGAACTGGAATATGTTGACATGTTTACTTTCGATCACATTATTTGTTTGGTCGCTTCTTCCGGCTTCTTCAGGTTTTCCCCGACCTTATTCTTGGTTTTTCAGCCTCATCCGGCCTGGTCTTCGTCATCTGCGGGATATGCTAACTTCTCGAGCCGCTACAAGCTCTTCACGACCCTGTGCATATACCGCAGGTGTTCACGGCTCAGTCTTGTTCAGACATCCGATCTCCCGTCAGCCCATCGGACACACTCTTGGAACACATGCCGAGGTGTCTCCGGGTCCAACACCGCAGGGGCATCGGTCGCTGTCCCGGCGGTTTCGGCGGTGCAGGTTCGATGCAAAGCACCTGAGACCCGAAACCGCCTGCGCCAGGAAGAAATCCATCTTACGTAGTTCTTGGTCATGTTCCTGTTCCGATCTGGCGCGTACGTCTGGGAACAGCGCCTGTGTCCACTGCGCCATCGTCGTGTTGGTCGGTCGCTTGGTGGAGCTGACTCTGCTGTTCGCTGGAGGAGGAATCAACGCAGAAAAGGTGTCGCCAATTGTGGAACCCACCCTTGACCAAGTATTTCACTGATCTCAGGACGATGAGTAGGTCCAAGGGAGGCGTCGCGTTGATCACGGCCGCTCCTTCCGTGCTGACGCTACGGTATAGCTGGCTGCATAGCTGGCGGCATAGGATATCGTTGCTTCTCGTTATCTTGTTCAGTTCTGCTTGGTACCTGCCCTTGTTTGAGCCTTTCCCAATGACGTTCTTTGATTTTTCTGTTTCAATTAACTTTAGAAATTTTCATTTTTTTACATTCTTTGCATATCTTGGTAATCGGCACTTCCACCTCCAGAGTAAGTAGAAATGATTTGGTAAAAGTATCTAAACATTTTGAGCTTGATCAAGTTATGCGAAACCGTACTTAAGAGGTATTCAAAGTATTAGCTTTTTCAATTGAAATGGGTTTTGAAAAAAAAAATCTGTAATTCACAACTTGGGCGAGTTGTCTACAGTTAGTGCATTATGTTTGCACTATGCATCTCTCTTATTTTCACCAGTGTTGCCGCAGCACCAATTCAAACGGTGAAAATATATTGTGTTCGGAATGGTGGTGTGGCTACACTGGTGAACATAGAAAGGCAAAAATGTGGCTTACATGACGTGCTAGCTGTAGACAACAATTAACCTTAGTTTCGTCAGAATGGGTGAATTTTTAGAATATTTTCTGGCCTAATTTTGACCAAAAAATCTTTATATTTTAACACCTTTTAGTTAAGGCTCAGCATTATCTGACTAAACTCAACGTTTTGAGTAGTTTCTTAAAATTATTTTCAGCTGTTTCAGGAAGGGGGCTGGAAGTTCCAATCACCAAAAAATACGCAAATTATGAAAGAAAAAATTCAAAAATTAATAAAAAGAAAATCATAAATTGCCAAAGGGAAACTTTTACAGTTTTCCATGTCACCGCTGATCTATCTGGTATAATTTTAAATGTGAGCCCACGGAATTTTTTCAATTTTGAAATTCACCGTAAGCTGAGATTAATTTGAGATCACGGAACATTTGATTTATGATAGTGAAAATATGTGTAAGGCAAGTTAAATGGCGTAAAGTTCACTTTTCTATCTTCTGTATTCCATTTAGTTTCAAAGTTTACATGTTTTTCAAAATGCGAAAACTGCAGCATATCAGCTTTACATCGCAGATTTCGGTAAAGAAGAGCGGAAGGGAGCTTTCGAGGTTTTCGAAGAAAAATATCTGAAGATTTGAGGGTCACCACGCGACTTGATATGGACCTTCTGGATTATGTGCGTCCGGATAAATTTTGTAGTTGTAACTACGATTCAAGACTTCTTACGACTCCCTGTAATATGTTTCAATTTCATTAAAACCTTTCCAGACTCCTCCAAGACTCGTTTAGAACTTCTCTCAGCTGGTTTAAGCCCTTTTAAAACCCTTCGAGAATTCTTTAATATCGATTAAGACTCTTTAAAACTCTGAAGTCTCTTGAAGACTCACTAAGGTCCTCTAGATTCGCTCAAGACTAACGATTTTCAAACGGTGTTATTGTTCTTTTTAGAATGCTTCAACCTATTTTCAACTGTTTAAGACTTCCAGGCCCTGTTAGGAATCTGCAACCCTTGAAACTTATTTTAAACTGAGCGTACACTGAGGTTAATTTTTCAACCAATCGCGTTCGATCCTGCGATCGGAAAAGTAAACGTTTGATTTTTCTGCTTGGATTGAACGTTTCTGGCTTATAGTTTGCTTGCTGTGTTATTTGGACCCAATGTATAAATTCTTCCAGACTTTAGGATTAGGATTCTCATAGACCTTTTTCTCTCAGAAGTCTGATACTTTCTAAAAGCGGCGCCCGATTCAGGGTTTTTGAGTCATTCTTTTCCTTTCTTTATTCTTGTTTATCTCGTTTTTCTAGGCATCTCTTGTTTGTTGAGTACCCGGAGCTTTTACCTCTTTTGATGTAAATCTGACTGCGAATTATTGAAAATATCCTGTAAAACTACCTGCAGAAATCAACGATTGTCAACCCAGTCAGGAGGTAAGTCCCGCTACTAAACGATGTTCAGACAAGGAGGCCGCAAATTTAGTAGGGCACGCGCTTCCTTGCCCTTATTAACAAGTACATCCCTGGAACGCTTAGGTATTTTTTTCGATTTCGGTGCACGTCCCTTCTTTGTACAGTGTACTTTTAGCAAGATGGTTCAGTGGTTTTTTTCTGGTTATCTACGATCACCCCCATATGTCTACTGTGGCTGCATCTCCCCGGGAGCATGAATGTCCGCAACTCGGTGTTCTCGTCGCATAGTTTCCGAGCAGTTTCAAATGAGTCGCTAACGTATTTAGCACCTTGACATGATTAGCGTTCCGTCGAGAATCATAATAATTTTCTGAAACAATGTAAACAAGGCAACAGCTTCACACCCGAGCCCGAATCTGTCGAGTACCAAAAGGTCAGGTTAACGATCGTCATGATCACGACGATTAGGTGGGTCGTGGGTCGAACTGTGCCACGGCACGCCGGTCTGGTTTGCACTTCGGCATAGATACCTCTGCCACTCGAAAGCGTTGCGTTGGCACGAGTTTCATGAAAAATCTTTAACACTGCGAGTGAACGATGCAGATTGTCGGTTTTGCGTTTCCGAGCTCATCTGCGAAACTAATTTAACGAATGGTTTCGTCTTCCGCAAATCGACCGGCTAAATACGACTTCTATCTGGAGAAGGTAATTTCGGATTTCGTCTCCAGGCTAAACGCGTCGGACGGACCAATGGACTGCGAACGTAATCTCGAAATCAGCTCTAATAATTACGTCTTCGTATTATTCGAGAAAATGCGGTACGTCATCGACCGAAAGTCTAGAAACGATCACGATATAGGGAACAAGATTCTCGACCTACAAAAAGGAAGCTAATCGAGCTGGTCTGAAGACTATAGAGTTTTGCGACGCGTTACCTTTGAATGGACACGATGAAATGGCCGGACCGCATCATTTTATATTGATAATTGTAAACAGATAACGGGTATACTGCACCTCATTAGCAATGGCCGTGATCTGAGAGAATAACCGCCAATATTTTAAGGGTCAATTTGGGTGACTTGCCGTCGATGTTGAAAGAAAAGGTGCGAAAAGGGACGCAGAATGTTCTACGAAACAGAAGCGCTTGTTACTCAACAAATCCAAAAACCGAATGCGTGTAGGTAACCACCATTTACTCCTCGTGTCTTGAGAACTTTCTGGCTCTTTTGTAAGTAAGCACAAACACCCACGGAAGGCAGTTGGAGTTTTGATTCTTCCAGCGAAAATGCTACAAAAATGGGAAACAATTAGGGAACTAGCCTATTGAAGCCTTGAAGGGTTTCGAGGAATCTTTAAACAAATATGGGGGAACATTGAGAATCTTGAACGATTTATGAAGAATCTTTGCGAGTCTGAAAGAGTCTTACTCAGACTTGAACAAGTTTCTAAGTGTTTTAAGTGAGCTTAGAAAAGTATATTAAAAAGTCTTGAAGAGTCCTAATCAACTCTGGAAGGATGATGGAGAGTCTAAACAAGTCCTCAACTGTCGTTGTGAGCTAGCGTATTTTGAGCAAGTTAGGAAAGGCATAAAGAGTGGAACAGATCTCAAAGTATCTTTGGCATGTCATAATCTCCAGAAACATCGATCAGGTCTTGTCTAAATGAGTCATGAAAAGTCTTGAGCCGAGGCTTGTACGGAGCCTTACAGAGTTTTAAACTAGTCAGAAAAAGTCTGAATTGGCACTGAAGAGTCTGAGCTAATTTTTGTGAGTCTGAAATAATCTTGAAGTTATACTGAAGAGTTTCAGCAGGTCTGGACCCTGTTTTGGAGTGTTCTAATTCAGGCTGAAAGAATAATTAAGAATTGTCCAGTTATCTTGAAAAGTTAGCAAGTTTGTACAAGAGCATGGTCGAGCGTTAAGTCTGAGTTCTGAGAGAGTCAGAATGAGCACTGAAGAGTTTTAATGATTACTGATCTTTGCTGGTTTTAGCGAATACGAAAGAATGCTAAACATGTGTAGAAGAGTTTTAGAAGACTTTGATCGTGTCTTAAGGAGCCTACTCAAGTCTGTAGGAGTCATAAAGAGTCGTAAATGAGTTTTGAACAATTTCAGTGAGTCTTAAACAAGGTTTGGGAGAGTCTCAAAGCTTTTTAAACAACCATTGAACGGTCTTAATTGGTCTTAAGGACTGCTTTACCTTACTCTCCACTCACAACTGAGAGTAAAAATTGTCGAGAATCTAATCCCATAAGTTGAAAAAAAAACAGAAGTACACTTATAAGAAAATGGTCTGCAGTACAGATCGTTCCCATATTCAAAGTTTTGCTTATCTACTCACTCAGTTGCCATCTACAACTTGTCTGCTGTCTTGAGAGCGAGTCCAAAATTGATGACTTTCTCAGAGGGGGAGGAGTACATAGAAACTATTCAATTCTTACGCTTATTCTGAATTTCCCCTTGCGGGATTGCTTCTTAGATCCATCATCGGTTATGAAAGACATAATAAAAATCATGAATGTAGGATAACTGTTAAGGTTCATCGATGGCTGCTTTGTTTGACAGATGGAGCTTTTGACCACTGGCGTAGAAATTAGAGGGTTCAGATTAACCCCTCCCCTTCCCTTAAAAAAAAGTTTTCAGAATGTATTTTAGCGCATTAATTGCAGCAGTAAGGTGGGAATATGTGCTGTATCAACCGTTAAGACCCCCTCTCCCCATGCACACAACCCAAGACTAAGACCTACGCAAAACTGTAAATTAGGATATGATGAGTTTTGGAAACAGCTTCTTCGTAATATCGTCCACAATTAGTCAAGGCTCTATAGTTTCACATGGGTCCAAATTTATCATTTTGTTGGTCGATACTCAACAGTGCCAAGGCTCTAGTTTCACATGGGTACAATCAATTCTCCATGTTCTTCGCATATTGTCTGTTCAGAAACATGTCATACTTCCAGAATTTCTAATTTCTTTGAAATTTTGATTAGTTTTGGATTCTACATTCCAGATATACTCTAGAATCATGTAGCAATTATTATTTATCCATTCTGATCATTCATGCTAGAAATTTTTTGTAAAACACAATTTATGCGAAGTGTGCATGAAATTTGTAAGGCGTTATGTGAAAAGGTACCGTGTGTCGAAGAACTTATTTTTGAGTTTTTGATAGAATCTGATAGAGTACAAATATATCTGCATTTCAAAAAAAAAATTATTATCTGCAGCCTCAATATAGATTGAAATAAAATCAGCTGAAGTTTGAGGACGTAAGATCTGTAAAACCCACTGTGAAAAATAAACGCTGAAAGGTACACTGGGGTGAATTTTACCCCAACCAGTTTTTCATCTCCAGAGTTGGTACTAATGTAGGAAACGAGTATTCTCATTGAACATATCTAGTACAACTGTTCAAACATCAAAAATACAGATCGTATGATGTACTCGTATATCGGGCCGTTCTTCCGCTTGGAGCGCTACCGTCGCACTCTTTGTTGAGTAAAGACGCATGATACGCGCGCTGTTACGATTGTACACCTCTATATCCACTGATAAACATGCGCCTAGAGCTCATTTGGAGGACTTTGTGGACCCCCGTCGTACTTTTGGTGAGGGGGGAGTTGAAATTTGGCTTTAGAAATTAACTTCCCTACTTAGAAAAACCATATGCAAAAGATAACCTTCTTAATATTTAATTATTCAATAAAAATATTGTTTGAAAAAATTTTGTTGTATAAATTAACCTGAAAAAAAATTATTAAATTTAACTAAATAAAATAAATCAAGAAACAAATCTTTTAAATAAAACATTCTTATAAAAAATATCCCCTAGAAATTAAAATACTGAAAAATATTTAAAAAAACCTTAACGTATTGGGGTAAATTTTACCCCACTGCGCCTTGTTAGTTTTTCGAACAAACTCGACCGTATGTATCCCCAAATCACTACGCCCATTGGGTTATCTGTTTATCACATGTTGTGTGTTACATACTTACATGATGTTGGGACAAGCGTCTCTAACCTCGAACAGAGAGCTCTTCTATTTCGGAAGTATCGATACTAAAAATTGTACTGGGGTAACTTATGCGGGTTAATTTTGAGAAAAATGCGTTTAAAGTTGTAAAACAGAAAAATATCTACATGAAAAAAATCGGATGTCTCGGCGTCTATTGCGCTGATCCGTCTCAAATTTTACTGTGATATCCTACGAGCATGTACCAAAACATCCTGTAAGGTTCACATTTGGTTGATGCACGTAAGGAATACAACTTTGAAGACTACAGTCCGCATGAACAACACGTGAAGGATTGGTTTTGAAAAACTGATAAATCCGAAAATGAAGTGCTATAGAGTCACAATTTAAAAACAATGGACTCGTCGGTAACGCGATAATAATAATTATGCGCAACTGTAGCGATAACGCGCGCACAAGGGTAAACAAGATCGATGCGACTTATGGTATCCTTTCCAATCACCAACCTGTAGATCGTAATTCGCCGTTTGTAAACTTGAAATATTACGTCCTAGATGACTACTTTCTACTGTACGCTGTGGTCAGATGTCTGGAAGCAGTTTCCGTTGAAATCCGAAAAACATAATTTCCGACTTGAAAGCAAATTTTGTGCTGTAGGGCGAAATTCGCTTTTCTGACGTATGGTACCTTTTCACAGAACGTCTCACATTTAAGAAAATTCGAAATATTGTTTCATCCGTTGATTTGTATTATTTTTATGAGGTACTTAGTGTCCATTTTTATGTAAAATCCAGGACTTCAATCAGAATTTCGAAACATTGGAAATCGTTGAGGTATGACATATTTTTGAACTGATATTCTGCAATCAAAATGGTGGTCTGTGTAAAACTGTGGACCCCTAACAGTGTATGAAGTTAATATGAGATCACAAATGCGAGATATTTGGTGGAAAGATTGAAAGTGAAACTCAGATTAATTTTCTCAATTCGCTTGTAGTAAAGTTCTTGTTTTGAGGAGGTCACGGTCCATCATGTGGTGCTTGCTCACCTTTCCACAAGTTCCGGTAGTTTGGTTGAATCGCCCTCGCACACCAGCGGTACCAGTAGCATGATGAGTGATTCAAAGTTGTGTCGTATTTTTTCCAAATACGTTAAAACATTATTCCATGTACCGCTCCAGCGCAACTTTCATTATTTTACGTCGTTTTCTCATCATCTGCGTGATTTCATTGGCCACGACCTGCATCACCGTCCGGGTTCAAGGCCAAAACCGTGAGTGAAGTACAAAGATGAGCTCATCGCGACTGTAAATTGCAATAATATTTAATTCTTCGGTGATCGAAATAAACGTCGAATTTCGAAGGCAGACCGAATATCGAACGTGTTTATTTATTGTGCCAGCTACGACGGCCATTCCATTCCATT
>JAJSSI010000294.1:0-25000 GCA_031841125.1 Acanthococcus lagerstroemiae
GAGACTTCCACAGCGTTACCACAGTTTTTGAGTGAGTGGTAGGTGCCGCAACTATTTTCCCATTTTAGTGGTGGAATGTTCAGCGGGCAAGTTTCCATAATAAATTAATATTTTCCCTTTTGTATCGCGATGTTTTGATAAGGTATAACATTTTTTCGAATGAAGTATTCTTTAAATGATTTTAGGATTTGATAAGCTTTTCTTGTAGACCGGCTTCTTGTTGAAGGTAAATCTATCAGTTGATCTTCTGGCTCTTGAAAATCAATATTAGGGATGTCCGCAGTTTCTTCTTCGTAACTCACACAATTACACCGCAAGAGGTTGTACAGAATACAAGAAGCCTTTATCAACTTTTCAACTACTTCAGGTTCTAACTCAAGTGCTCGTTTATAAATGCAGAAACGGGCGGATAGAATACCAAATGCACACTCTATTGTCTGCCGTGCATGTCTTAGACGGTAGTTGAAAATACGATTCTGCATGTTGTTTTTAGTACTATGTACTTCCGGGGTATAGTCTCACGGTAGTTGAAAATACGATTCTGCATGTTGTCTTTCGTACTACTTCGGATTTGCCAGCCTTATCATACGTGCTTTGCATTTCGGGTCACAGTGGCGCTGCTGCTTGCCATAAATGTACGGAAGAGGGCAAATCCGTCATTCTGAACACCCGAGGTCTCACAAAAATAGGGATCAAGAAGAAAGGTGTTCGGTACACGTCTGTAGACGACGCTGCTCCGCGTACGCATGCTGATTATAGAGTGTATTTTAAATACTGCGTACGTAATGGACTCAACACTGGATTGCTGGCAACAGACTGTTGTACAGACTATTCGTCAGTGCGTGAACATGATGAGGGCGGTGAAGGTGCACAAGATAGTATATTTGAGGGCAGCTTTATTAATACAGATGACGATGAGTTTGATTGTGAAGACCAACTTTTGGCGGATGAGGAATTTGTAGAATTTCTGAAAAAGCACCACCACCAGAAGCACCGACAACTCAAAAAAGTGGAGAATCCTGATCACGTCACCATTCTGTTACTTGTGGCTCGATTCGACATTGTGAAAGGTGTTCCTTTTGAATTCATGCATCTGATATGCATCGGCGTGGTTAACGCTTTGCTTACAAGATGGACTAGCTTTGTTCCATTCAAATTGGATAAATGTGATCAGATGCAGGTCTCAAAACGACTGCGCTTTATTCGTGCTTACTTTCCTGTGGAATTTCAGAGGAAGCCGGAAGGACTAGACGTTCTTCCCTCGTGGAAAGCATCGCAATATCGTTCTTTTCTTTTCTACGTAGGCCCGGTTGTGTTGCGTGACATTCTACTCGTAGATGTGGAGAATTTGACGCATTTTTACGTTCTGGTGACAGTTATGCGAATATTAGTTTGTCGAGTTGTCGATTCTCCTCAATGTAGTGCCATACTTGCGACTCGCTCGAAAAAAGCGGACACGCTCATACGTTTTTTTCTCAAAAAAGCTATTTTCTTGTATGGAGACGAAATTGCCACGTTGAAATTTCATGCCTTACTACACTTACCTGAGGATTACGCATCTTTCGGGCCTTTAGACTCATGGAGCGCGTTTCGTTTTGAAAGTTTTTTGAAAACACTGAAACGGATGATTAACGCGCATCATCACCCTGATGTCCAGGTCATTAATTCATACTCTAGTCTCTTAAAATCGTGTCAGTTTGGCAAGGGAGACGGTAATAGGGGGATTGACTCATTGAATGAATACTACGAGAAACCAGTACTGAAATACCCTGAACAAAAAAATTCCTTCGAGTGAGGGAGACCAGCTACCGCTCACGCAACATTTGGTCACCGCTATAAAAGACTGTACGTAAAATCTTTTGTCATCAATACAGTCAATAACGCTGACTGTTATTGCGTTGTCAATGAAAATATTTTTCTTAGAGTTCGGGAGATAATGCACGACGAAAACACTGATCGTATCTATTTGTGCGGCAACACTTTTGAAATTCTCGGCCCGTTATATTGTTTTGAGGCTCCGGATGAGGATGGTGTCCCTTCCATGTATAAGTCGGAGGATGTGGGCTTATTAGAAGGTCGACTGACTCGAAACACCTACATGTGTGAGTTCGCAGACATTTCTCAAAAGGTGTGCGCAATTCCTTTACTGGACAAGTGAGGTGATGAATCTTTTGACACCTTTGCATTAATCCATTTTCTTCACTGATATGGAGGAGAGACATTCCGTTCTACCATTCCTCCTCATTCCTCTATTTCTTTCTTCATTCATTTAGGTATTTCGTGTACACGGAATCTGTGAAATCAATTCCTATTTATAATTTTTAATCCTTACATTCTACAGCTACAGATAATCCGCCATTCAATCTTTCAATTATAATTATTAATTCCTACATTGTACAGCTACAGATAATCCGCTATTCCATCCTTCAATTATAATTTTTAATTCCGACATTGTACAGCTACAGATATTCCGCCATTCAATCACGCCTAATATATTCTGTCACTGTTGTGGTTCACGTACTCCGCGCCATTCAATCGAACATGACAACAAATGTCGAAAAAGTTCTCCCCATCGAGGAAAATAACAGCACGAATACTGATGATGATGAAACATTTGAAGGAACGTGTAGCCTTGCCAAACTTTCGGTTAATGATTTTGTATGCAAAATCGACGCAAGGAATCCTGATGAGCTCCTGGTCGTTGCCGACAAAAGTGAGACTAAGCACTTGTACTTAGTGGCCAACGTGTGGGTATCGTTGAGGAAAGGATACGTGTATGTTCCAATATTTCGTGACATTAGTAGAAAATTAACTCCTGAAGAGGAAGATGAATTTCGAAAAATAGTCGTATTGGGTCGGACCAAGGTCGGAACTCCGCGTTTACTAGTGCCTGGTCGTGTCACAAAAGTGAAATGCCGTGGTGGAAAGCAAGGACTGTCGAGTGAACGGTACATAGTGCTGACGTGGAAACGTTACCTACTCAAAGCAGTAATAAAAGATTTTCGTAAGTAATATGATTAGCATCAGCTTTGTACTCACGCTCTTCTGTTTGGAAATCTTATTTTCTGTTTTCAGCGATGGAAAATTACGACAGTGCTCTGGAGTGGATAGAATCGGAGAACGCTAAAGTCATGTTAGAAGACGTTGACACATTGCCGAAACCGTCTGTTGAGTATGTCTCTTCGGCTAGGAGGAATATCAAAAAAACAGTCAGGTTGTGCGCCGAAGAAACAGCGCCTGCGCATGTCGCCGAGAACGTTACCTACAGATACCATATCCTCACAAGATCAAGTTTGGTAAGTAGGGTCTGACTGTACGCCTCTTTCTACCCACCATCACATTCTTGTACAGTTGCGCGTATGTTTTCCCTGTTCCAGCGACAACTCTGGCGAGCATCTTGATGAGCACACGTCGTCGGACGATAGGAGTGCCTTCGAAAGTAGTTCGGTGTCCTCACCCAAACCAAATTCAACCTCGCCATTTCATCTTAACTCTCTCGGATGTCGGTCGTCACCATATGCAAACGACGACCATGATTCGAGTGGCTTGTACACAGGCCACAATGCGGATCAGTGGAAGAGAGCCAGTGCAGGAGAACGTGGTATTCAACAAGCCATAGTTCAGCTCACGGGACTGGTGCAACGTCAGGGTGAAATGTTGAAACATATTTTGGAATATGTTACTGCTGATTCAGCAAAATCGACTATCTCGCCAATAAGTAGTTTGGCATCATCGTCACTGCTTAGTATAGCATCATCGTCAAGCGGTATTGCAGCGCTGTCGCCGACTGAGAACACCGTACATGGTTAAGTACAAAATTCACAGCGGTGTAAAGAAGAACAATTGATTAATTTTGCACACAAATTTTCATTTCGCATGTACTCTTCCTATATTTTGCAGATGAAAATCACGACAGTTCTCCCATTACAGTCCACCGGCGTGAACCTTTTACGCCATTATTTGTGAACATCCCGCCATCAGAGTGCTTATCTGATCAAAGCAGTTACTCCATACTGTCTGGGCTGGGTTTCCCTAAAACATCGCGGCAAGAAGTAGAAGATTTTGATTCAAAATTAAAACGTGACAGTAGTCGGTTTGACATATCTGTACGGGCCGAGTTTGTGAGTATTAACTTTTTTCGATCTTCAACAGCACTGGCTGAACCACATATAAAATGTTTTATCTTAATGTTACAGATCAGAGCGTTACATACAGCTGCATAATCCGTTGTGCCAAACGTCATCCGCAGCCTTACCGTCATTATTGAAAGTGATATTCGCTCTTCCTGAGATTCGAGTTCCTGATAGTTCCGACAACCACCTACATGTTGACTTGTACATGGAGTGGATCGAACGCACCGAACTGTTTCATCTTTTAACTAGTTAGTCTTACGTTTTATTTGCACCAGTTATTTAATTGTGCATGTGCATCTGAAAAGGTACCACTTTGTCGATTTTATTTACAAAGATACAGCTATTCTTCGGATGTTGACAAAAATATGAATTTTGGGATTTTTGGCGTTTCTGGTAGAGTGAATCCTGCTCTTTCGAATGACGCAAACCGCATATAATCGAATGAGACCCCCTGGAAGCTCCGAAGTTCACAATTCATTGATATTTTTTACATTTTTCACTTGAAAATTGTAACAAAACTTTAAACGCGTTTTTCTCAGAGCTATATTCTTTGAAATTTTGACTTGGGAAGCGAATATCTTGGCCAATTTTGAACTTAGGAAGTTCCGCGGAGTCACATCGATCAGAAATTTTGTTTAGTATAAAGGTGCCACGCGTAACTCCATACGACAAAGTGGGACCTATTTAGATGCACGTACACAATTTTTTGTACATTGTCGTGGTCAACTATCTGTTTTACAATTTCTCATCTGCAGACGTCGTCTCTACGTGGTCAGACGAGTTCCTTCCCCCCGACCGTCTTAATAACGTGCAAAAACGTCGTACGGAGGTCATTCAGAGTGCTTGGAAGAAAAAGAATATTGCAGAGAGAATTCACTCCATCACACAAGCGTGGCTCAAAAATCTACGCAACGTAGCGAAGAAGCGTTCAATGTCGCGTAAAGGACAACGCGGAAATACTGATGTTTGCTAGGAAAACAGAAAAAGGTCACGCTCTGTCGTACCCACACCAACTGAAAGTAAGAGTTCAGTGATGTTTTTTATATTCTTGGATCATTTTATAAACTTGTCTAGTGTGATCTTACGCTGTTACTGTGAGAGTGGGGTCGGCAATTATGTACATTAATTTTTTCGAAACATGCATTCCGTCATCCTGCATAATATGTCGATGTACATCCTCTGAATGCTAAAAAAAAAAAAGAAGTATTCTTGAAAATTAAGACGCTGTCTCTACAACAAAATGAGAAATCTGACAAACTTTCAATTTTTATTTGGAGAAAGCAAAGTTCTCGACTTCGTTGCATCCAAATGGTTGGATCAGAAGTCCTGATCTAAATTTTGATTTCTTTTGTAAATATTTATACGTGAATTTGAAGGCATAACCGAACATTTATTGGGACCTAGTCACGAGAGAATGAAAGAGGGTGAAAAGATCGAGCGATCTGAAAAGTATCGATCTAAGAAATACCCCATTCCTGAGCCATAATTCTTAGATAACTTATTTTGCATTTTTTGCAGATCTATTTAAACCCGCTATTCAACCCGACGACAGTCAGACCGATTCACTGCCCTTCGTTCAAGACGTTATGGACGAAGATTCATTTGTGTAGCTAATAATATTTTTACAATATACATCGTTATACATTATGTCACTGTAGATAATTTCGGGGATTTTGTGTTTCCTGAAGGGAGGAACAAAATTCCCCCCTAAGGGGGTAATTTGGGTATTTTAAGGGCGTACCAACACGGGTGTACAGAGAGTGTAAGAAGGGTGTAAAGTGGGTGTACCAACAGGGGTGTACAACGAGTGTAATGAGGGTGTAAAGCGGGCATACCAACACGGGTGTACAACAAGTGTAATGATGGTGTAAAGTGGGCTTACCAACACGGGTGTAAAGAGAGTGTAATAAGGGTGTAAACTGGGCTTACTCGCTTGTGGGTAGACACAGGGTATACAACGGGTATAAAGCGGGTGTACCATGAATGGAGCGTTCTCATTGGATACCCGCGAATGTAGCGTTCTGATTGGTTCAAATCCTAGTTTATGAAGATTATGGAGGGTGTACAACGGGTGTCAAGTGGTCTACCGAGGGTAGTTTTTCCGGGGGTGTAAACAGGGATTCCATTTCTGCATCGGGTACAAGCTGCTAGTGATTATCGATAATCACTATAGTTAATGTACACTACCTAATTAATGTTCATAAAAATATTTAGGTACATTATCAACTTTAACTACCTCTCATAGGTATTATCGATAATGACTAGTGATTATCGATAATACCTAATTATTGACTTTCACGGTAACGTATGCATATACATATACATATAGAACAACATCAGACACAGCTGGAGAAGAAATTGAAATCTCTTGCTAGTGTTTGCGGGAATGCAGGCTTGTTTCGCGGTATATCTAATGATATTTCGTCAGAGACCCTTGAACTCAGCGACTCCATTCTTTACTGCCACTGAACAATTCTGCTGGCATTAACCATTTCACAGAATATTTACGTTCCAGCGCAGAGCATCAAAATGCTTACGTAAGTTAATACAATCAATTATTATTACATCACTGATATTAGACATGTTAAAAACTTTTTTTCTTTTTTTTTCTTTTTTTCAATCCAAATGTGAAAAGACCAAGGCAAGAATTGTTGGACACTCCTAATAAATTGGAGTAACCAGGAAATGGAAATAGGTCTCCTCAACACGGTAACGATCGCGACGATGTCAACCAGACTGGACCTTCCCATTCTGTTGTACAGAATCCCATATTTGGTAATGTTTAAAACATTTTAGATCGCAATTTGTTGGAGGCATTATGTAGGATATATTCTTTATACTGCAAATGCTTTTCTTTTTATGATAGACGACAATGAACTCATGAATAGTGTTATGGCTGCAGACTTTACCCTTGAGTTATATCTATTTTTATACAGCACTGTAATACTCGCTTGACTTTGGCTAACACGCACCCTCGCAGAATTTTGGCTGTAAACATAGCAGCCATAATCGCATCCGCAAACGCATCACATTTGATGCCATTCTAGCTAAAAGTCGCAGCCAAACTCGCATCGCAAAAGGCATCCGGTGCGCTTTTTCATGCAACTTCGGATGCGAATTTTAGCTACAATGGCATCAAATGCCATTCACGGTGCAATTGTTGCATCAGAAATTGCATCCGCAAACGCATCGCATTTGATGCCACTCTAGCTAAAAGTCGCATCCAAAATCGCATGCGATAACGCCTGCACCTGTGGTAGCCACAGACGCATGCGTCAGTGGCTATGACAGTCGCATCAAAAATCGTATCGTGAGTTGCCTCCAATATCACTATATGTATAGCTGAAAGTCGCATCAAAAATCGCATTACAAATCGCACTGGGTGCGACTTTGGATGCAGTAGTGGCAGGCGAAGTCGCATGCGATTTTCGATGCGATTTCAACCATAGTGGTTTCAAAGGCGATTCACGATGCGATTTTCGATGCGCCTGTCGTAGTTACTGACGCATGCCTCTGTGGCTACGACAGCCGCAGACGTAATCGCAAGCCACTTTCTGTTAAAGTAGCAGGCGACTGACGAAGCCACTAAAAAACTGCGACTCGCAATGCTACCTGTGATGCCTCGGTCGCGATGCGATTTTCTTCCCAAGGTAGCAGTTGCGATGTGGCAGTGCTTTTTTTTTTTTTTTTTAATTTTTTTTTTTTTTTTCTTCCAAAATCGCACAGTCTTTGTCAATAGGGAAATGTGTCGCTCAAACGTGTAATGGCGCTAATGTCATGAGCGGTAATTTAAAGGGCCTACAAAAACCTTTTCGAAACGATGTACTTAAAGCTATTTATATACACTGCTATAATCATCGCTTGAATTTAGTTCTGACTGATTGCTGCAAAAATACTGAGAATGGAATCGAATTTTTTAGATTACTGGAAACTATTTACACTTTTATTTCCGGTTCTTCAATGCATTCTACGTTTGAGGCCACTCAAGAATTAGTTCGCCCGGGGAAAAACAGAAGTTAGAGTTGAGAGGTATAAGTTACACCCGTTGGTCCGCTCAAGTATCCGCCTGTTTGGCGGTTAAAGAACTATTTTCGGTAATTTTGGTTTCTTTGAACAAATTAATTTTGCAAAAACATGATAGAATGTCTGAAGCAAAGGGTATACTGGCACAATTAGATTTTAAGTTCGTTTTTAATCTGTGTATGTATTATGAGTTGTTATACGAGTTTTAAGACGTAATAAGTTACCATTTGCAATCTGTACAAGCTGAGATGAGCCAAATTTTGATACTTGTTCAATCTCTAGTCAAAAATATGGAAAATAATAATTTTTTTGACGAAATATATGAAAAGACTGTTCACTTATGTAAAGAAAATGGCATCGATATTTAAAAATGTGAAAAACGCATTCGGAAAATACCGAAAAAACTTGAACAATTTATAGTAGATACCCGTTCCGAAACAGATAATGTAAATTCTAAAAACGATTATAGAGTAAAAATTTTATATCCTGCTTTAGATGTTATAATTAATGAACTCAGATCTCGTTTTTGTGAAAATGAAGCCCTATTACGCGGTATAGAGTTTCTTCCTCCTTTAGGCGATAATTTTTTTAATTACAATTTTATATTACCATTTGCAGAACACTACATTTCTAATTTAGATTTGGAAGCGTTAAAGGCCGAGATCAAATTACTGCCGAACAGCATTAAGATGTACTCAGCCGAAAAACAAATTAATATCAAAAACGTTATGATGTTATTAGATTTTTTGGAAACATACAAAAACGCGTTTACTATAATGTACCTACAATATTTTGTGTAATAAGTATTACAATACCGGTATCAAGCGCTTCGTGTGAAAGAACATTCTCGTCAATGAGAATTATTAAAACTTATCTGAGGAACTCGATGATGAACGAGCGGTTGAGTAATTTAAGTTTATTTTATATCGAAAAAAAAAAAAAAAAAAAAAAAAAAACTAGCTAGAAGTTTAAATTTAGAAAATATTGTAGAGAATTTTGCTCTTTATCATAAAAATAGTCGTACTCTTTTATATTTTAATTGTTAATTCTATGTAAGTACATACATATACAAATTTTTATAACAAGTACATATTTTCATTCAAGCCGGCGTTGTATTCAAAAAATCCCCGTCCCTAACAATCCGGCCCTTCCGTGTCCACCCGAAAAAAAATCATAGTGCCGCCACTGAGTTACGCGGAGAACTTGTGGAATTTTGCGTATCGGGCACTTCGAATAAACGGAAAGTTGTTGGAAAGTGAACTACGAGATGTAAATAAGTAGATCAGATGTAGGTGTCAAAATAGGGTATATCAAAGAGATGCCATAAGTGGTGGAAATAATTTCAGACGATTTTTTTATGCGCGACTGAGGTTTTACTATAGTGAAATTCCAAAATCTGTTCGTCCTCACACGTCCATAATTCGATTTCACTACAAGATCCCCGCGAATGAAAATAAACGGGAATTGAAGAAGAAAACGACGTACCTACATAATTTTATACAAATCTCATTTTTGAATGAAACCGAGACTAATACATATGTATTTATCTGAACTGATTTCTTCGCAGAGTTTGCATCGTCCATTTTGGAAAGCCACAGAGACGCACTTCACACCATTCACGAGTGGTTGAAGAATACCCACAGAACACGCGTGAGGTACCATAGTAAAAGCAGTAAGAAATCCAGCACCCCCCCCCCCCCAAAAAAAATACCAACTCAAAAGAAAGTTTCGAGAAATCCAGAACTGTCATCAGCAGTACGATAAATGTCAACTGTTCAGGAACAGGAACCGGGGACATCGGGGACATGGCGGCCAGCAGAAAATACAGCTGCAGGGGCTGCTCGAAGAACGCTAAATTACGACCAGTATTAAGTATAGTTATTATAAATAAATATATACACACTAATTAATGATGTAAACTATGCCTAGGTGAGTCGGAATAGATTTAATCCTGCGCGCGGACGATGTATCAGGGAGTGGAGATAGAGCCAATGATTTAACGGGAAGAGGTTTGGAATGGGACATGGACCATTTTTCCTGCCATTGAGCGAGAATCGTGTTTCAGAGGAGGTATTTTACACCGGAAGCAAGGGCGACTGGGGAGGACCGGCCGGCCAGGGTGGGGTATTCATTTCTCATATCTGCGTTAGATATCAGTATATTGTATGCGCATACCCATGCGTAGTATGTACGTGGAATCTGAGTGAAAAGTGAGTAAAATGTTGGTAAAATGTCGGTGTAATGTTGTTAGCAACCGCACACTTGTAAAATATCGGTGAAATGTTGGTGAAGATGTATGGGTAAAACAGCGGCAAAATATCAGTGACCCATCTACAACACCGACATTATTGTGGGCACTACATCCAAATCACCGACTTACTACTCCGTGGTATACCGGTAACATCTGCATATGAGCGGTTCCAAAACGTGCGCACCGCCGAATTTGAACATTGTTTTCATATGTGTAATCACCAGAATACCTACGAGAAACGTTGGCGATGCCAACGTTTTTTAGGCCTTTTGTCGGTGAAATGTTCTACGGGCATTAACTGGTCGCATTGTAATATTTTTGTTATTATCCACAATAACTGGCCATTTTCGTTATTATCCATAATAACTAGCCATTTTCGTTATTATCCATAATAACTAGCTATTTTCAACATTACCTAACTATCGACTTTAATGCTAACATATTCATTCTTACGAGTTCTACAATCGCAGCATCGCTATATCATTCGAATCATTAGTAGATATCAACGTGTTTGTAACTTGCCTGAAACAAAAAAATTAAAAAACGTTAGTTGATCTTGAGGTAAAATGATAAAAATCCGCAGTAGATACCAATGCGTATTACTGTACCTAGTTCGTTATCAACTAGAACTAGTTTTAATCAGAGAACTATACATATATTTCCTTCCATATAGGATAATTATTATGTTTTACTTCTGTTCATTTCTAAGTCAGCTGCTGTACTTAATTTTTCCCTGTTTCCGCTGTTTTGCGCCGTTTTCCCGCACATGATTCCAGTGATTCTTGATACTTCATCTCCATCTTAAAGATGGTCTGCCCCTACTCCTTTTTCCTGGGCACGAGAGTCTGTTCTTTTACAATTTTATTCCAACTTTCATTACCTAACCGTGCTAAGTGACCTGCGTACTTCCATTTCAATTTTTTGATTGTAAATTGTTTTGTCCTCCATCCCCGTTAATGGTCTTATCTATTGAGTTGAAACTTCATGCCTCAGTTTTAAATTAAGTTTCTTTCTATTCTTCTTTCTGTACTTCTCAGTCTGTTGACGTGGATTTAGGTTGTTGCCCAGGATTAGGCTTTATATGGTAAGGCTGGTATTGGGCAATAAGTTTGCAGATTTTGTTTCTGTTTAAAATTTCCCCTTGTAAATTTATTTCGGCGACCAATAGTTTTCCCGGCTGCTCTTAACCTCCAAGTTAGTTCCTCATCTAATCTGTTTTTTGGTGCTCGTAGTTGACCAAGGTACATGAATACTTTAGTTTGTTCAATTTCCTGTCCAACAGAGTCCGGAGTCTTACTCTATCAACGGTTGTCTCCCATTTCAGACTGAAGCCGACCCAGTCCATCTTCACTGCCGAACTCACAGAAATCCTCCTCTGCCTAATACAAGGTGTCTACAAGAATGGAAAAATATAAATTCCTGACTTTTTCCAAACTTTTTCTTTCTCTTCCTACCTTTACAGTATATAGACAGTATATATTTATGTTTATACTACTAGACGCTATGGTTAAAATGAACTGAAATTTTAAGTTGATTTTTGGGTGAAAGTATTAGGAAGGTGTTCACAGATATACATAAAAACAAACAAAGCGATGAACTAAGTTATGAATTATATTTCTTCAAGTATTTCATTCTGTAAAACTTTACCAAGGAGATGAAAAATTCCAAACTTCTTAAAAATATTGTTCAATTTCCTGACTATTTCCAAACTTCCTGACCTACTTTTCAAATTCCTGACTTTTTCCAAACTTTCAAAATTTTCCAAACCTGTAGACACCTTGGCTAGTCGTATTAGTGTAAAACAGGGAATGATTAAATCTATGTTAACTTCATGGATGCTGTCGGGCAGAATTGCGAACCATATCAACGTGTTTGTGTCATTGAATTTGACGAAATGAAAGTGTGTGCAAATTACGAATATGATAAGAAGTCCGATGAAGTAGTAGGGCCTCATCAACAGATGCAAGTGGTTATGGTACGTGGTTTGTTTTCAAATTGGAAACAGCCTGTTTTTGTGGATTTTGATAGAAAAATTACGCCAGCCCTATTATTTGATATTATCACGCATTTGCATAATATCAATTATGACGTTGTAGCTTGTGTTTCTGATTGTGGAGGTGGAAATGTGGGTTTATGGAAAGGATTAAGGGTGAGCACTGAGAAGACTTTCTTCGATCATCCAAACACAGGCATGCCAATATTCTGTTTTGTAGATGCTCCCCACCTTCTCAAATTAGTTCGAAATTGGCTTGTTGACACAGGATTTGACCTAGGAGAAGGTAAAACAGTTTCCAAAGATGCGTTACACAAGTTAATAAATTTGAATTCTTGTGAAACAAGCTCTGTTTACAAACTAACACCGCAGCATATAACCTGTGAAAAAAGCAAAAGACAAAATGTACGCACAGCATCTCAGTTATTATCTTGGAGTACTGCTGTAGCTTTAAAACATTATAACTTACTGGAAAATGATGACGAAACTGGTAATTTTATTGAGCAGACAAATAACTGGTTTGATATTATGAACTCGCATACTGTCTCTCAAAGCCTACCTTTGAAGAAACCATATAGTTTAGCATTAGAACAACAAGATGCTGTCCTCGACAAGTATTATCAAACCATTAAGAATATGCGCTGCCGTGGTAAAGGAGTTCTTATGACCTTCCAAAAGGGCATTTTAATGTCGATTTCCTCATTAAAAGGATTATTTCAGAGTATGAAAGAAAGATACAATTCAAAATACATACTGACCCATCGGCTAAATCAAGATTCATTGGAAAATTTTTTTTCGCAAATCCGAACTCGTGGTGGACTACACGATCATCCTTCACCCTTAAACGCACTGAACAGAATAAAACTGATTATTCTTGGAAAGAATACAGAATTTATTGGTGACAAAACTAAGGTGATTGATACTGTTCCCACTGATTACATACTGTCTTCAGAACTGCTCAGAACGACTGAAATAACAGTCAGTTTAGAAAACGAACTGAACTGCAGTAGTAACGAGGAAGATATTTACTTGGAGGAACAGAATTCAGCTAATGAGTTCTGTGCTTCGGAAATTCCCATAAATGATTTAGAAAATGATGGGCTCGAATACGTGGCTGGCTTTATTGCTAATAAATTTTCGACACAGTATCCTCACCTTGGTCAGTACACTTACAAAGTAAAAAATGATCACTCATATACACCAGCATCATGGGTCCAGCATCTTTCATTTGGAGGTCTTCGACAGCCATCATCGGAGTGGTTAGCAGAGGTGAAGAAAATGAATATTTTTTTCAGTAAGTTTCATGGCGAAACTACAAAGTTAATTCGTCGTTGTAAGAATGTTACAAAGAAAGCTGCCGAAAAGTACATGCTTTTAAATGAATCGCAATTTTCGTATGATGTAATTCGCTATTATTTTTTTCATAGATTAATAATCAGAATTAGGTATTTAAATACACGACTGAATTCAGATAAATTCGATGTTAAAGCAAAGTGTAAAAGATCAAACACTGCCTCTGAAAAGAAAAATGTGAAAAAACTGAAAAAAATTGTGACATAAATAAAACTAGCATCGCATATTTTATATTACTGAATTACATTTTTTCTGCTGTGTAAGTATGTTTTATTATTCCCTTTTTGTATTCTAAATAAAACTAGCTCCGCATATTTCATATTACTGACTTACATTTTTTTCTGTTGTGTATGTTTTATTAATCCTTTTTTGAATTCTAATGAGTTGCAAACGGGGAAGTACATAGTGTAATAGTGATAATTTTAAGTGGTGGAAGTGTTAAAAACACTGCATCTTTGAATTTCCCGCCTGATTTGGGTCTACAACGTACGTCACTTCTCATGAACCAATCACAGCGTTTTAACATCACTGAGCGGACCTGTTATAGTATCAATAGACCTTGCCTTCTAGGTACTTCACTGCTCACAAAAAATGTGTTGTTTAAAATTCGGAATTCTGCTTCATTATACCGTTTTGGCATTCATCAATTTTAATAAGGCCTTTGATTCCATTTATCAGTCACCATAGCGCCTGGAATGCTCTAGCATCGCAAGGAGTTCCCGAAAATATTATTAGAAAATTTATACCAAAACTCGGTAGCATATATTTCACTGGACAAAAAAGCGGGATATATTTAAGGTGGGTAGGGGAGTCAAACAGGGAGATCCAGTGTCACCAAACATCTTTAATGCTGTACTGTGGAGGATCTTTTCAGAAAATTAGGCTGTGATAGTTACGGGCTGAAGATAAGATGGCGTGCAGATTAATAATCTCAGATTTGCCGATGACATCGTATTAATAGGTAAAAACAGTAAAGAAATAAATATAATGATAGAAGATTTGGCACAACAAGGGGCTAATGTAGGATTATCGATCAACCTGGGGAAATCCAAAATTATGACGAAAGATGGGAAAAGGGACAAATACCTTTGATCCAGCGCAGCAGAACTAGAGATGGTCGATGAATACAAGTACTTAGGACAAACTGTATCTTTCAAAAACATAAGTAATAAGGAAATTAAAATTTGTATAACTAACTCCTGGAAAACATGTTGGGCACAAAAACATATTTTTAAAAGCAACATGAAAATTAAAACAAAAGCAAGAATCGTAAGTACCTGCGTGCTCCCAGTGGCAACACATGGGGCCCAGATGTGGCCAATAGCTAGAAGACATTTAAAGAAGTTAAAAGTTATGCAAAATTCAATGTTTAGGAACATCCTAAAAATCAAATTAAAAGACAAAATTAAGCTTCTGGACATCAAAGAAAGAATTAATGTAAAGGATATTGGCTACATAATCAGAAAATTAAAATTGAAATATGCGAGGCACCTGATGAGGGAAAAGAATTTCAAATGGCATAAGACTGCAACCGACTGGACCCCATATGGCCATAAACGTGCAAGGGGACGACCGATGCTACGCTGGAGAGACGACTTCAAGGAGCTGGGGAGAAGATGGATAAGACTGGCGAGAGACCGTGACATATGGAGAGAGATGGTGGAAACCTATGTCCTCAAATGGGCAGGATAACTGGCATGGCCCACCTATCCAAGGTTACATTATTATTATTATTATTATTGTCATTATTGTTATTATTATTATTATTATTATTGTAATTATTGTTATTATTGTTATTGTTATTGTTATTGTTATTATTATTATTATTATTATTATTATTATTATTATTATTATTATTATTATTATTATTATTATTATTATTCTGACTACACCTATGATGTCTTTTTTGGTGACTGTTTATTTTTTAATTGAAATCTTATGTGGGTCCAGAGGGTATGTTTGCCGTAGAGGAAGAGGCTTAAGGTGATAGGTCCACTTTCATTGAGTAGACCGTAAAGATACACATGTATGTGCTTTGTAATACAGTACAACAGAAAGATGTGCGCACTGAGACGAAATTAGGGGGCCCACAGTGTACCAAAGAACTTTCAGATGTAAATAGCCATCTTGTGGAAGCGAGGCCTCATTCAGAAAATAAATGTTTGTGTATGAAACCATAATACATTGCAAAGGAATAGCTCATTTCAGCAGTTTTAAACATGTAACTGAAAAACGGAAGGTGCTCCTCACCCTAACACTGAAAATCTAATTCTCGATTTTTCGGCCTTGAAGAATATTTTTGATGACCTCTGTTAATTTTTGCAATTGGAATCTTTCGTGGGTCCAATTCCAGAAGTCTAATTCTCGAATTTGTGAACCTCTTAATTTGTTGATCGAAGTAATTTGTGGAACCTGGGGTAGACCCCCACCCTAACTCCAAAAATATAACATTCGATTCTTCAAACTTCTAAATTATTTTGTGGATCCGAGGAATGAAACCCCACCCCCAACCTCGAAAATCGAATCCTTCATTTTTTGGCCTTTAGAAATCTTTTTAGTGACCTTTTCCGTTTTTCAGTTGTAATCATTTGTGGGGTCTAATGGTTGAGTCCCGATGAGCTGACCCCGCCCTCAACTCTGCAAATCAAACTCTCGATATTTCTGACGTGAAATATGATTTTCGATTGTTTAAGTCTGTTGTGGTTCCGAGGGGTGGACCATCACCTTAACTCCGGAAGTCTAATTATTGATTTTTCAGGCTTGAACAATAATTTTCCGCGAACCCCTTATTTTGTTGATCGAAGTATTTTGTGGATTCGACATGTGGACCCTCAACCTCAACTCCGAAAATCAAATTCTCGAATCTTCGGACTTCAATATTCATTTTTCGTGAACCTTTCATTTTTTTGAATAAAATCTATTCCTTCAAATTTCTGAATTATTTTACGTAAGCCTCCCCTTTTTTCAACTGATACATTTTCTACACGGGAAAAGTAGAGTCGCGCCCCCAACACCAAAAGAGTATATTTTCGAGTTTTCGTTGTTGAACTTTTTTATTTATTTATTGAAACAATTCGTGGATCCGTGGGGTAGACCACACCCCACCTCCGGAAATCAAATTCTCGATTATAGATGTTGAAAAACAATTTTCCATAAAACCCTTATTTTTAATCGAGATCTTTTGTGGATCAAGGAATAACTTTCCCACCCACGACGAAAATCAAAATTTTCAGCTTCTCAAAGTTATTCTTGGTGAACGACTTATTTTTTCAATTCAAATAATACGTTAATCTTCGTCTAATAATTTACGTTTGTTTTAATAATAATTAGATTATAGCAGCAAGGCAATAACACTCTCAGTAAATAAATACAATAATATAATATTGTGGACCCGATGGACTGTTTCCGCCCCCAACTCCGGAAATTGAATTCTTTATTTTATCGGCTTAAGAAATAATTTTCCGTGAGCCCATGCTTATTTCTTTGTTCGCAGTATTTTGTGGACCCGAGGACGAGTGATCCGCCGTCCACAACTTCGAAAATCTAATTCTTGATTTTTCGATCGTCAGAAATATTTTTGGTGACCATTTTTGTATTTCAATTGGAATCTTTTATGGGGCCGAGGGGTCGACCACACCCCCAACTTTGGAAGTCCAATTCTCGAATATTCAGGCTTTATAAATAATTTTCCGCGAACTTCTCATTTTGTTGATCGAAGCTTTTTGTGGATCAGACGGGTGCCCCCTCCCCATCCCCAACCACCAATCACAAAAATATTATTTTCGATATTTTGACCTTTAAAAGTACGTATTGTTGCTATAATTTATTTTTCGGTCGAAATCTGATGTGGATTTGAGAGGTAAAACGCATCCCGAATTCCTGGAAATCTACCTCTCGATGCTTCAAACTTTGCAATTGTTTTTAACTTCTTTTTGCGATTGATACATTCTGTAGACTCAAAAAGTGGACCCCCGTCCAAACCCTGAAAGTGTAATTATTGATTTTTCGATCTTTAAAAAATTACTTTCGATGAACTGTTCATGTTTTCTATAGGACCAAAGGATTGACACTGCTCCCAACTCCGGAAGTCTAATTCTTGATTCTTCAGTCTTCAACAATAGTTTTCTTTGGACCCTTTACTTTGTTAATCGATGTATTATATGGATCAGAGGGGAGGATTCCTCGCCCCCAACTCCGGTCATGAAATTCTTGTTTGGTAGGTATTGAAAGCTGATTTTCCATAACCCTTCTATTGTTCGATCGAAATCATATGTAGACCCAAGGGATAGACCCCCCGTTGCCTGCTAAAATATAAATCTCGATTTTCCGGGCTTTCAGATTTATTCTTGATGAAATTTTTATTTTTTCGATTCAAATCTATTGTGGTCCCGATGTGTTGACCCCACCTCCAACTCTGGAAATCAAATTCTCGATTTTTCTAACGTGAAAAATAATTTTCGATGAACCCCCTTATTTTTCTGATCGAAGTCTTTGGTGGAGCCGCGGGGTGGTGCCCCACCCGAACTCCGAAAATCTAATTCTCGATTTTTTGGCCTTTAGAAATATTTTTAGTGACCTTTTCCATTTTTCAGTTGTTATCATTTGCGGGGTCAAATGGTTCAGTCCCGATGGGTTGACCCGGCCCCAACCCTGGAAATCTAATACTCGATTTTTCTGACGTGAAAGATAATTTTCGGCGATCCCCTTATTTTTCTGATCGAAGTCTTTGTTGGACCCGAGGAGTGGAATCCCATCCCAATTCCGAAAATCTAATTTTCGATTTTTTGCCCTTTAAAAATATTTTTCGCCTCTGGAAGTCTACTTCTCGATTTTTCAGTCTTGAACAATAATGTTCCGTGAACCTCTGTTTCGTTGGTCGAAGTATTTTGTGGATCTGATAGGTAAACCTACACCCGCAACTCCGAAAGTCTAATTTTCGATTTTGAATTATTAAATACTTATTTTTGTTTTTTTGATAAAATCTATTGCGGACTTGAGGGGTGGAGCCCATCCTGAACTCCGAAAATCTAATTCTCGATTTTTCAACGTCTGAATTATCTTTCATAAACCTCCTCTCATTTCGATTGCCACATTTTTTAGACTCGAAAGGTGGATTCTTGCCCTCAACAATTCTTGATTTCTCGGCCTTTAAAATTATTTTTGATGAACTCTTCATTTCTCCGAGGCTTTGACCACACTCCCAACTTCGGACATTTGTCTCGATTTTTCAGGCTTGAACGACGATTGTCTGTGAACCTCTTATTTTGTTAATCGAAGTGTGTTGTGGATCTGAGGGGTGGAGCCTCACCCTAACCCCAGAAATCTAATTATCGATTTTCAGCCTCTCAAATTTATTCCTGGTGATTGTTTATTTTTTCATTTGAAATCTTATGTGAGACCGAAGAGTTGACCCCACCCCAGACTTGGAAATTAAAATCTCGATTCTTCAGACTTAAAAATCATTTTTTGCTAAACTTATATTCATGTTGGATCGAAGTCTTTTATGGATCCAAGGGGTGGACCCCCACTTACACACCGTAAATCTACAGACCTCAGCCATTCGTCGTATTAGTCGTATTATATTCTTTTTCTCACCATTTTCTATTACGTCTTATTTTTCACGCCTCACTTTCAAAACTTGCTTGCATTTCATTCACTGTACTACATTTTTGAATCGTTTTTTTTTTTCGTCACTAATCTATTTCATTTCACCACACTTTACTCACGTCCGCTTCCTACATTTTTTTTTAACTTACTCTTGACTGTTGTCTGGATACAACTTTTTTTGTAGAACGAAGTTATTCATTTTCTTTTGATCTAACATCATGTTTTAATGCATTTTACATCATTTTTAATCGTGTGTCACATATTTCTTTTTTTGTGAATTTTTTTTACACAACTTTTAAACATGCTATAATTTTCTTATGTATTTTACCTACGACATTTTATTTTAATCGAAACTCACGTTACCAATTTTATCGTGTTATATGTGCTTACCATTATTTCCATGCATTTACCATCATGTTTTTTTATAATCATGTACTTTAGATAGGATAGGATCCGTTTTTTATTTTTTATTTACGACTCGATCTTGCTTATTTCGTTGACATAAAATTTTGAATTCTTTTGTAATTTGTTCGTAAGCAAAATTTTATTTTTCTAAAAGGTAGGGGCATGTTGGATATTTCGCCCGCTTATCTCGTAAGTCTGGTTTTAACAGTACCTACTTCACCGTTTTCTCTGGCTCGTCCAGGTTGGTTCGTTGCCTGAAAGTATTCATGATCTCGTGTCGCTGCTGTACATTACCGAATTATGTATTATAGGTTTATTGCTAATTCGTGGTGTTCATATTATTTCGGAGCCGATCTGCGGCTATTTGAACAGTTTTGAATAATTTACAACCTGGATGTGAAATTGATGCTATTGTACAACCTGGAAATGCTACAAGTATAACAGATCCAGCAAATAGAGAAGAGGCCAGCTCACCTCAATTCAGTGGTGAGCGATTGGAAGTATTATTATAATCACTAAATTTCTTCTCTTCGAAATACCTTGAGCAATTATTTCGTTCTCCTACTCTTAGGAAAGAATTATGCCCATGAAAATGATCAGCCAGTATTTTCCATTCTGAATAATTTACCATCTGGGTATGAAATTGAGCTGGATGTTGACACAATAATATTATCATCGAATGTACGAAATGAAAGTGGTGCTGTTCAAATTGAAAATGTGATACTGGATCTAACAAACAGAGATGAAGCCAGTAGTTCTGAATTCAATGGTGGGTAATTTGAAGTACAGTGGAATTCACTGAGTATGATCTTGCTTATGAAAATAATTCGGCTATTGTGATCAAAGTAGGCTGGTCCGGTCCCGTTTGATGTTTTTCCATGTGAAATTGGCCGCATAGTATGATCAAAAAGCCAGATACAGTGATCAAAGTACAGACCGTCAATCGGCTATCAAAGTACTATCGCCACACCAAACTACATCAGTGTCTTTGAAGAAGCCGATGAAGTAGAAGAGAATTTGCAAAATGCTCTTTTAAAAGGTGGTGTCGAACCAGTTTGTTTGGCTGAGGTAAGTGTCTCATGTTCGAGGAAAGTGCCGCAAACGTCGATTGTTAAGAAACAGCATTGTTGTGGTAATGAAAAATGTTCAACCACAACACAGTATCATTTACATCCCACCATTCTAACGGAGGTACCCCATTTTGATATAGTGCGGGATATGGTACTCGATATCATGCTGTTTCGACATGAACTGAAAGAAAAATTAAATGAAAGCTCCAATGATCACGTCATTTTAAAATCGATGAAAAAGAATATGAGAAATCAGTTTGATCATAGATTTCCAGTAACGCAGCTGTTAATTACTGCATCACTACTCGATCAGGTATGCCGCAATTTACAAGACGTAAAAAAGTATTTAGCGGGAAATTTTACAGATAAAGTGAATTTTTTATCCAATCAACTTGAAAAATTCGAGATTCGTAATATGAATAAGAACAGTGAGGTGCAAAAAGAAACTTTAAATCCTAAAAAGAAAACTTCGGCCCAAAAACACATTGTTCAGTTTGCAAATCAAGATATACACTCAGAAATTAACAATTATCTTAGAATTCAAGAAGATGACATCGATATCCTTGATTTTTGGAAAAAGTATAGCGGAGCGTTACCAAACCTCGCTGCTTTAGCTCGTTTTATCTTGGGTGTACCTGCTACAAGCACCCCAGCTGAACGAGTTTTCTCCGTGGCTGGACTTGTTAATAAAAAAAAGATCATCGCTTTGTCCTTCTACTGTAAATAAAATTATTTACATTCATGATAATTATTCTTACCTAGATGACTTCAAATAACTGAAAATGTTATTTTCATGTTCATTTTTTACTTTTTCCGAACTGTTTTTGTTATTCATTCAAGTTTAAAAAGAGCTTATTGAATATGTCGTTGCCTTCGTGTTCGTATTCATTTTTTCTTAATT
This sequence comes from Acanthococcus lagerstroemiae, assembly GCA_031841125.1. Taxonomy (NCBI): domain Eukaryota; kingdom Metazoa; phylum Arthropoda; class Insecta; order Hemiptera; family Eriococcidae; genus Acanthococcus; species Acanthococcus lagerstroemiae. The sequence continues at coordinate 21,737 of JAJSSI010000294.1, forward strand.
CTTTTTTGTCGACAAGTCTTTCATTTTTATTTAAAAAAAAAAAAAAAAAGTTTTTTATATGAATTAAATATGTTTTTATATCATAAGTTGATAAGTGAGTTCCTATAATAATAGTCTCAAAAATCAAAATATTCAAAAAGTTACTTATATTATTATGGTCGGCTACGAGTAGCCGAGCCTATTGAAATTGCTTTTTCATTTTTTTTCTTCTCTTCTCATTCATTAGTTCAGTTCAGTTCAGTAGTGCGTCATTTGTCATTTCAGATGTGTTGATCGTGAGCAGATCTGAGTCAAAGTTCAGTTCAGCGGCGCCTTATTTTCGAGAAATCAATTAGTTGAAAATAATAAAAGTAATTATAAGTAATTATTTCGATTATATTAGGGTCGGCCACGAGCATCTTGCAATTACTTTATTTTTTCTTCTTCGTTTTTTTCTTCTTCTTCTGTAGTGCTCATTGATCTTGATCTTCAGTACTGTCTGTGTCTGCGCGAGTGTTATTTTTCAAATTTCGAGCCAAAAACCAAATGTGTTCACGTAAACGACGAATTTACGAAACAATAATTCAAGTATTGTTGTTTGTTGTATTTATACTGAGAAGTTTCCTATTTTATTTTTTCGCAACCACACGGTAAAATTAAACAGAATCGAAGTACTGTACTTGTGCGAAAAGATATGGATTTAGAAGAGGTAAGTAAGTTGTTTACTAATAGATAAAATGGGTTTTTAGTTTAATAAATGTACAGTTCCTTTGAATCAAGCCGTATGTCCAGTAGAAAATTCGGATTCGTCTTATTGTGAGTACATTCTTTCCGTAGGGATGTTGCAAATGTTCCGGATGTAGGGATTTCTTGCCTTATCAGTAAACTATTGTTCGCGAATTCTGATCAAATGAAACATGTTTCATTGAGATATATCTACAGAAAAAATCAGTTCCTCGATTTTCATAGTCGAAAAAATTTTCAAAGAAGAAAGTAGAAATGTCCAATTAGGTTGCAAATAAACATTGTGTGCATATTCATTGCGCCGTGGGCTTTCGCTGGAATTTGGAATTGGAACCAACTTTTGTCATACGCCATACCCGTTACATCTGTGGTACTCTTTATCAGTATATTAGGAAGAAATAATGCGATGTGAATTGGAGACTGTGGAGCAAAACCCGCTCAAGCAACATTATTTGTTGACAAAATGAATTATAGTATCCTTGGAAAGAGCGTAAAAAGCAGAATTTTTTTAAATTTGGTCCGATACAGAAATGTGTATCCACGTTGAAAAAAGCTTATCAGTAAACGTTATGTCCGTAAACCGGCATTATGTATTGGCTCTTAATGTTACGTTTTCTCAAAAAACAGATTTTGTCGCTTGAGCGGTTTTGGCTTGACAGCGTCCAATTAATTATGTCTTACAAATAATATGATGATTAAGTATTGATGGCAATTTTGGTATTCTATTTCAGGATTCGAGCAATGAAGCCTTATCGTTGTGGCTGTCTTCACCTGAAGACGAAACAACGACGTTCCCCTCTGTGGCGATTGTGGGAATGTACGAGGCCACAAATAATGAACTAATTGAAAATGAACAAAGAGGAAATAATCAAGTAGTAAATGAACCTGTGCATAATGAATATCAAGAGAATCGAGAAAAAGTTGTGGAACGTATGCGGAACTATTATCAAGAGAATCGAGAATCTAGTCGTGAGTATTATCAAGCGAATTGGAAAAAAGTTGTGAGACGAATGCGGAACTATTATCAAGTGAACAGAGAACGTAAGCGTAAATATTATCAAGCAAACCGAGAATGTAAGCAAAATATTATCAAGCAAACCGAGAGTGTGCGCGTAAATAATATTATCAAGCGAACAGAGAATCTAAGCGTGAATATTGTCGTGAATATTATCGAGCAAATCGAGAACAAATAATAGAGCGTGCGCCTGAATATGGTGAAGATACTTATTGTCAGGATATTAAAAAAGGACCCACAATTGTATGCATAAGTTGTAGTAGATTATTTTTCGACCACTCTGTATCAATGCTGAGTTACAGGGTTATGTCCAAAAAATGTACTAAAGATGTTGTGGAAAATGCATGCTCATTAATAAATTTTAGAACCATTGGTGATAATCTTGGTTATGCGTGTTCAAACTGTAAACGTTATTTGAATCAAAGTAAAATTCCTCCTCAGTCATTAGCGCATGAAGAATTACGATTTCCTGAGATGCCACCTGAACTGGTTGATTTAAAGAATATAGAAGAACGTTTTCTAGCTCCACGAATCGGTTTCATTCAAAGTCGAGAGTCATTTGTAGACACTCAGAAAATGTCGATAGGTCGAGTTGTCAATGTTCCTACAAATCCTGAATCAAGTTTACGTATGTTACCTAGAAATTATGAGAATTTAGGAGTTATAATGGTAAAACTAAAGAAACATGTTGCATTTAAAAGTAGTATTTAGGAAGAGACCATCAGAATTGATGCGATAAAGAAAGCTGCCAAGTTTTTACAAAATTCTGAAGTTTATAAATTGGAGAAGATAAATATTAATTTAGACGATCTTGAGAATATTGCTAGAGAAGCTAGGGATGGTTTAATTCGAGATTGCGAGTATAATCCTATTGAAAAGAATGTATCTGGATCTGATTCTGATGATTATAGTATAGCAGATGTCAAATGTGAATGTCTTGAAAATGATTCTGATGATTATAGTATAGCAGGTATTGAATGTGCATCTCTTAATGTCAGTTCGGATAGTAATACCTATAGCCGAAAATGAAGAATCAAATACTAATAACTGGTCTCAGCATAGCGACTATGGTCTTAATGAGGATACTATTGAGAAAACTGATTCTGATAATTTTAGTACCGTAAATGGGGGTGAACTCGATCACACAGGGCGAAGCCGATCAATGCTGTATTGTAAGCATTCGTTTGTTACCGCTCTCTACTGGGAAGCAGTAGAGATTTGCAATAAAGCTCGTTCCACTTGGCACCGTCGTAGTCTGTGAAATGTACTTGGGCCTAATATTTTCGTTATCGTTGATGACAGAAATGCCGGTCTATGTAATTCGTGAAAAATTGCAATATTTAAATTTCTGTTTCAACTTGCTGTGTAAATGAATGAAAATATTGAAGGTAAGTCGGTTAAATGGTGATATTTTGTAAAGAATACTGTAACCTATTAAATCTGATACGAGAACAGGTTACGCAAGATTCAAAAACTGCGCACTGTCTCATCGAAATGAAAGTGAGGTCGATCCAATTTATTGAGAA